>JAHZMV010002890.1:0-31152 GCA_027743765.1 Coecobrya sp. COE2 | reverse complement strand
TATACCCCTTGGAAACGTAATTTCTTTCCAACAATTTTTAAATAACCATTTTGACTCCGTCTTTGGACCAAATTTTGTATCAAATGCCTTAAATGAAACTTTAGACATTTCTGATTTAAAATAAGTTTAAATTTAATGACATTTTGAAGCTACATTTATTTAGCGAACGCTTAAAGTTATGCAAAATTAACCTGATCCAGCCTCTGTAATTAAAAACTATACCTCACTTTTGCATTCTAGAAGGTGCTGTGGGGATATTCGTACCGGTTTTAATTTAATATTCGATATAGATATAAATAAGAAAATATGGTATTGTGATTTAAATAATTTTTCATCTGATTTTTTTCAATTGCATCATTTTGTTGGAAAATCTTCTCTCGTTATTAATGAAATAATGAAATGATTTGCTTAATCCATCAATTCAATTTTTCTCATCGAATTAACCAAAATCATTTATAGGTGAGTCATCAGGATAAGCTAATTAATGTGTTGAACTGTACCCGAATTTAAATTTTTTGTAGCTCGAACATTTACGAATCTCGATTTAACGTTATATGTAATTTTGATATTTATGTATCCACTTTTTTGAAGTTCAACATTGTGAAAAAGGTAAGATGAAATTTGAATTGCTATTATTGTATTTCGATATTACTTGCTTTAAATACGCATATTAATTGTTCTATGCCAAGCACCTGTTGTGTATCACATTATCATGAATATTAATTTGAGCAGGGCGGTCAGGAGAAGTGGCCAAAGACGTTGGACTCACAACCATGATGTACCGTGAACGAATCCCAGCTGGACCAAAAGATTTTTTCAGGCTTTGGATGCCCTGCTGCGGATCAGAAATATCTCTGGTCCATAATTAAGTATTACAATATTATATTATAATTAAATTGTGTAAGGATTGTTGAACACGAAGGCTGGCAGCCGGTGGCGCCCTTGTAAAGCTTAGTGGCAGTCTGAGTAAGGAAATTGTAATAGGAAATTGACGATAACGAGCACTTCGACTTAAAGTCGCCGCTCATATGTTGAAGAAAGAAAAATAAAAAATAAAAAAATAAATAATACCCATGCACAATTGAAATAATAACAGATACAGGGGTGAATTTTCTTAACATGAACAACTTTGAAGAACAGAAGAAGTACTATTTGTTCGAGTTAGGCACTGGACAGCATAGCAAAATTAATCTTCGAGAGTCAAACTTTTATACAAGAGTTCGATTTTTCGAAGTCCATGAACATGGCGCCCAAAATAAACCCGGCAATCTAAAATGTCATTTTTAAAGTTTCCGGCCCTTGTTAAAGTCAAAATTTAGAAGTTCGAGTAATTCTTCGACACTGCTGGCCAAGGATCCTTCATATACCCCAAATATTTTAGCCATAAGCTTTTGACTCGGAGGACTATCCTTTGGAGAAAAATTGGCAAACTATTGGCGACATCATAAATTCGCTTTGGATGGTTTCGAAGTCTTGGGGGCCTGGCGCGCACATATTCTCTTGCTGACCTTCCCTTCCCAGTAGTATTGATCGCATGTGTCTTAGAATGAACACAAACAACACGGCGCATTTTTTTAAGGCGAAAACTTCCTGATTTTGACCCCTAATGCCCCCGGAAACTTGAAAAATGACCTTTTCGATTTCCGGCCTTATCTTGGGCGCCATGGTTATGGACTTCGAAAAATCAAAATCTTACATAAAACTTTGATCGTTGAAGATTCATTTGGTTATGTGGTCCAGTACCTAACTCACATAAATAGTACTTTTTCTCCGCTTCAAAGTCATTCATTGTAAGAAAATTCATCCTCTGTACAGTTCCGGGTACAAAGTAACTTTTGTTACCGCTGTCGGTCGACCATCGAAGCCCTAATATTATTAATAATAGACCTATGTATATATGCTAAACATAACGTGTGAATTTCTAACGTGTCCCCCAACGTGGCACATATTGCACACCAGAGGTTTCGTTCATATCAGGATTATTATGATCATTACGGGTACTTTATGTAGATTTGCAGATCATTATGCATAATAATATGGGTTACGTGAACACGCACATTGTCTCAAACATTTGCCGTTCCTTCTTCTGCTCTATCGGAAAAACAACATGACAACTTCTGCATGCAAAATTTTATTTTCCTCCTGGCGTTCCAAAACTCCACAGCTTGTAGTCAAGTCAAGAAGAACAAGTGCAATAAACCTTACTGATACAACCATGCACAGTTTGTTCGGTTCCTCAGAGATGAAAAACTCATCGTGCATATCTTTATAGTACTTACTTGACATTACATTACGGATACGTTACGTACTTATTACTTTACACATTATTTGGTAGCAGAAGAAGCAGCGCCGAAGCACAGTTTCGCTTAGAGCTCACAACAACAAAATGTTATAAAATGAAATGTAAATGGTAATTCAAGCGCAAATAAACAATCTAGCTTCATGGAACAATAGAAGAGAATGAAGCGTTCTCAATTTTAATAGGAACTGGGAAGAATGGTAATGTATTTGTGAAACAACAGGACGGATAAGGGTATGAACATGATAATGACAGTGTAATCTATGAAGACGTATATTTATATATACAATGTATAGCAATGTAAAATGTATAGCAGACAATGAAGGCAAACAAATAACAATAATATATGCATGTCGTTTGTAAGCCATCTATTCTGTTAAGAATTTGGAGAAAAGGGCTCTTGTTTGCCACGGATCGTGTTTACTGTTGCTCTCTTGATGGTTAAAATTAGGTAGGTATGTGTAAAGAGAAATGAGAAAATTACAAGTTGTTTGTGTACTGATATTAGGAGCTATCTGTTTTATTGCAGCATCGTCCACATCGTCATCAGACCTTACACAATTGTCTCAAATAAGCACATGCAGACATTAACTGGAAAGCGAATTGTCTATGATTCCCATTTCAGGTAATGACGTTGATACACAAATAGGTATGCAAACCATTCGTACACACCCTGTAAAAGCTAGTAGCAATAATAAGTAGTGATAATACTACTACTTCCGTTTATGTTGCTCGTAGACTCGCGTGGATGCCATTTGAGGAAAGTGGTAATAGGTTTAGATAATAGATAAGTTTTAGGATTATGTGGTGATAGTGATGATGACGATGATACAACTCTTGAGTTAATTCTTTATGCACATATATGTGTTTCTGGATTATACTTGGTATTTTCATAAAAGTTCTTTATGGTCGGTAGACACACCACACAGAATTACACTTCGTTCTCCTAAAAATAATTGTGTTAACTTCATAATAGTGGTTAGGCATCTGGGATTTAATGGAATCAGCACAATTACATTGAGAAATCGCGATACAAAGTGCATATTAAAAATAACACAACCCATCCTGATATATTTTGAAAAACATTTTCTTGTTTGTGTTATATTGCTTTAACAAAAAGCCAATCCATATTATCTATATTTAATTACATTACTATTCGTCCATTTCTCTAATGAATATTGACACGAGCAGGTAAATTTCATCTCGATGAAAAAATGTTCAAAATTATACATATTACCTTTGCGGTTGTGTACTAAAGAAAGCAATGATCAACAATATATGCATATATGTATTTCTATCTTTCTACATAACATTTTGAATTGTTTGCGTGAAAATTAAAACATTTAGCGCTGCGACATGAGGGATACGGGCAAACTACTAACAGCGTGTGAGTAATTGTGACGATGAAACACTGTGTAGAGGACAGTGTATGTGTAAACATCATTTGCATTAATTTTCTTATTGTTTCAGACGAGTGCATGTATACTTGATTTTGATAGTTAATAGTTAGCAAATAATGCGCCAAACATAATCTGTAAATATATGGATTTATGCCTTTACTTTATATACCAAAGTGAATGAACTGTTCTCATCCATTTAAATGGAAAGAAATGAAACGTCATTCCGATGTTCCACTCTTTCAGTTTCCTGACGTGATGGCATAACGTCAACATTACAAGCCTGTGTTAGAAATTGATGATGATGAGCTCGCAAGCTCAGCAGCTCTTTGTCTTTGCCACAACTGTAGCGTTTGAAAATGACTTAACCATATATTATGATAGTGGCAGTAGAGCCAAGAGATTGCTAAAAGTTGAAGATTAGCACATTACTAAAATGGTACAATAATATGCGTGTGCCAGTCAGAAGTGGAGATCAGTTTACTCCTAACTTTCTACGAGCACTACTCCACTTCTCTTGTGCATATACCTATTCTCCTCGATTACCATGCAGCATACTATATAGCACCACTGTTGACTTGGCTCTTCTTGTTCGTTTGTTTGTTTTTCTGATAGCGAAATGGTGATGCAGATTGTTCGTTGTTATCTGCTGTTTCTTTACGCTGCTCTCTTATGGAATTGGTTATATAAACACGCATGAAACGCTCAGCAGCGTGGATACATTCATTCATACTCCAGTGCACTGCCAAGGGTTTAGCAGAGTGTACACAAGTAATGCAATGAAAATCCTGGTAAAGCATTAAACTAAACTGTTTTCCTCGCTCTTTGCTTTTTTGTGGTCTGTGAATGTTCAATTTGTAACAGACTAATTCCTGCTTTGCTTCATGATGCTGCTATGTTGATGGTTCCGGGTTTTCTGCTGGTTGTATGAAACATCTCAACATGTAAAGGAGTGAGAAGAAATATAAGCAGTTGTGTAAGGAAGTTACATATAATACCTATGTAGACATATTATTCGGGAGAACTAAGTTGCTCTCATTCATTCAGTCAATCCTCCTTTCATTTTTCTTGACTTGGCAAATCGACTTCCAAAAACGAAAAGAAAACGGGATACAATGCTTATCTTGAGAGTAATGAGAACCGACACTGTGAATGATGATGATATTCTTGGCTCCGTTCCTGACGTTTTACTTTAGAGACTTTAGAAAAGACCATCACACCAACATACACACGCCATCAGGAGAACGATGAATGACGATGACTTTGAGTAAACATAGATTAAAAAGTCTGCAAAGTTAATTTATCGTCAGAAAATCGTTTCTTTTCTTCTCGTCACTCTTCCTTTCTACTACTCCTTTTACCATTGTTTAAATGGGAGTCCAATTGTATTTTTTAAATTTGTTTAAAATGGATCACATTGCCGAGAGAATATGAACACTGTGTACACAGTATGGGAAATGCAAAACACAAAAGCAGGAGGGTAATTCTTTTTGTTCCTTTTTGGTCTAAAAAGAAGAGCTGAGGAGAAAAGAAATTGAAAAAGTTAAACAAAACATTTCAAAGTTGAATGCAACTTAAATATCTAAACTTTTAAACTGTCAAGAAAAATAGCGCATTATCAAGTTAAAGCCTTGAGGATGGAATGTACATATATTATTACACAGAGTGCAATTTATTTTCCTCTTCTTCTGATTTTGTGTATAAATTTAAGAAAATTATAAAAGCGTGTGTGCTTTCAATGCAGTGCTCTGTTTGCATTTGTAGTGTTGTTCACTTTCATATTCATTTTATTTTTGTATTTATTTGTAGGTTCACATGTGCACTTATTCAACCGAATGGATTCTTGGAAGCAAAAAGATTTAAATTCAAAATTCCTGAAAGGAAATCCGTCTTCCGTTTGAATTCCGTGTGCCATGCGTTGGATTTAATAGCGGGATTATCAGCGAATTAGCTTTCGTGGTTTGGTGACATGAGTTATAACCCTTCAACTGATTCTCTAAAAGGTATTTTTTGAACCTGTATATAACATAGTAATGTAAGCATGTATATTCCAAAGATATACCTTGTGAACAATAGTAATGAAATCTGTAATAAAGAGTCATAAAAGCTGTTACCTAAAGCTTTTCTGCACATTTCAAAGCTGTAATACCCGGTTGCTTTCCTTTAATCATACGAAATTCCGGTGTTCACTCATTCATTACTTCAAAAGTCAAGGAAAGGAAGCGTGACAGCATGCTGCATGCTTTTGAGCTTTTGAGACTCTATTTTATACACACGCTTCTTCTTGTCTTGTGCTACGTTTATAGAGAAACTTGTATTAATTCAGTGAATTCACTAAGACCATGACTTAACTGCATGATTACTTAATATACTATGTTCAAGGAACTTTTTGTTTCTGAACTTGAAGGGGAAAGTATAAAAAAGGATGCAAATACATACATCGCGTTTAAGTTTCTCTTTTGTGGTCAGGTATGAAATGATGTGTTAGCTGTTGTGGAAGAAATAAAAACATAAAAGTTTCTTTTAAATGGTTTATTGCATAACTGCCAGTTTTATTGACAGAGTTAGCTTCTGAAAATAAACTTACATGTATTCATCTTATTATGAAATTAATTCAGTTCTAAGTAAGTAATTACGGAACATTCTGTATAGCCTCGGGAACTTCTTTTTCCACTGATCCAGAGGTTGACCTCACCTATTACTTTTCTTTGGTGCTGACGAAAATATTTCTGCACACACATATTTTGCAAATTCCCAATTTGCTGCCTCTAAACTTATCACCGTTCATGCTAACGCGAAAAAACAGGTTGAGTAGGAAATAGATTAATTATACATTATCATACGTCGCATGGTTTAAAACTAAAAATATGACTTTAGGAGATTTAGCAAAAGTTCTAAGAAAGGTCACTTCTCTTTTCCAAATGTCAATGTAGAAAAAATGTAATTATATATTTTTTCCTTGCTCCGATTTTCTCTGCTTAAATGATTCTTCACTATTTGACTATTTGAAGTTCATAATTTATTTAATCATCTACAATTGGCCTTTGGATCAGTAGAAAAAAATCAAGTGAAGTGGTGGTTCGTGTTCGTACGTTTGACGAAAACACTTAGCATTTTTGCACATCTATTTTTATGACAGACAATTAACTACCATCGCTGTTGATGTAATTTATTCAGAAGAAGGTACACCATGTTTCAACCCTCGTTTATTCATAAATAAGAAATAAACGGAGAAAATATTGATTTTTCAGGGTAAGTAAACTTTAAAGAACGATTTTTTCCACAACCAAGCATATACTGGTACTGTTAGCGAGCAACCTGTGTTTTTTATCTCGTTCGTTGTGTGCGTGACTCTTTTAAATTCCATTTCATAAGAGTGGCCTAAAACGAGTCGTTGAAATACGAATGACTTAATTATTTTAACTAGCTCACTTTGTGGTGGTCAATGAGATGGACGGTGACGGTGGTGGAATAATTTAGCACGATATACATTCAACGGGCATTATATCTACGTATCTACGTCTGCATACTTTAAAACCTTCCTTCCAAGGAAAGAATGCTAGTGGGGAGGGCTTGAAGTGAAAGTTAGTAGCGCATATTGCTGTCTTGCCATAATTTAGATAAAAAATTTAACACCGATAATTATGTACGCATATATGAATTTCATGTTCCATAGCATTTCTCTATCTAAAAATTGAAAATTACCTTCGTAAAATTTAGACACGTTGATTTAAACATGGTACGTTCACATGTAACATTTTTGCAAAATAATATGCAGCTTTACCTTGCTCTGAAGGTTTTTCGTTCAACGTAATGAACAGAAGGAGATCATTTATTAATACCTAGGAGCATACATATATACCTTTGACGTTCCATTTTTTATACTTTGCTGCTATTTATCTACTTACATTTTAGATCATTGGCGAGTGCTACTTGTTAATTTTGTTCGTGCTTGCCCTCCTGACTCTCTCATTTTGAAGGCTTAATAGTTGGGAACATTAGAGCAATAGAATCAGAAAAAACGCTGATGCCATTTGCGTATATCAGGGAAAACACAATATTAAAGGAAGAATGTCTTAATGAAGTGAACCCCTCCTTCTCCACTGCAAACCCCCAAGCAATCTTACAAAAATTGAGTAGTTCCAGTATAGCGGAAGATATTATGCAGATATGTAAGCATTGGCGAAAGTATAAATATATCAGATAATAGTCCTAGTATCTCCCCCTTTTCTAGATAATTTGCATGCACAGTTTATATCATGTGGGTAGTAATATCGTAAATATTGCTTTGCTACCAGCATCACCGTCGGACTCAACTCCCTACTACTGCATTGTCACAAAATGTTTAAATTGAATACAGAAAATATATGTTCATGCCAGAGTAGAAGATGGGTTTAGTCATCCTATTTAGTACCTACCTCTTCTTGTCATTATGCGTTGCGAATCTACTTAGGCAATGAAAAGCCGCAGGTAGGTAAGCAGGAATCTACCGTGAAGTAGCAATAAACAACATTCTAACATTATACAACTAACTTCTACTGCACATTCGCGTATATGTATAATGTATATACTTTATAATAATATGAAAAAAATGTGGGAGGATAATATGCCAGCTATATGCCCACCACAAACGTGAAGGGTCTCCTCTATCTCAAGTAGGAGGTTCAATAAATATTAAAAATTACTGTCTGTTAAGAAACAGCATGGGTCGTTCATTTAAATTCGTGTTTTGTAAATTCAATCAACTGAATAAAAGTGGTTGTGGGAGGCAGATGATACTAGTAAAGTTGAAATTTCTCCTCACCTACGTTTTTGTCTAGAGACAGCTATATACAAAAATATTGGAAAGGAAAAATATCGGTCATTATAAAAGCTATAACTGTAGAGGAGAAAAAATGACTTTGTCTAACCAAAAATACAGGGACTACTTCTCGTTTTACTGACTATAAGTGCGAACGTGATAATTACAGCCATTTTGTAATTACGTTGTAATGCTGTTTTATGAATAGGTATTACCGTTTCATACCTTTCATGTTACTATTTTACCTACTACTATTGAAAACTGGTGGTTTTCTGTTTACGCCTCACTGTGGTAATAACTCATCTGGAGTTTTTGGAAAGGTTTCTGCAGGGAGGCCATATCATTCCAATGCGATCAGTTGTTATATTGCACTGTAGAAATGGCGCCTTTGCAATGGTTTTGTGGATAAGCGTTCGTTTTCGCTATATGATTATTTTTGGTATTCAATGCTAACCGCAATTCCGCATCTACCAAAAATTCTCACTTTTATAACCATCATTGCGGTTGGCCCTTGCAGTGCATGTATTTATGATGGATAATCCACCCATCACTAGCAAAAGGGCACTTTATCCGGTAATACTTACTTACCATTTGCTACAAGCTTGAGTTGTGTAAGTAAGCTTAGGTAACATTTAGATATAGACATACACATGTGCATATAACGTTTGTTAGTTTCCTATATTTATATGTTTACAATGTACTACAGTGAGTAGTCCCGTAGTAAGTGTTAGTGGCGAGCGAAAATGTTGGCTAAGGTAAATATGCGGTAATCCGTGATGTACACACATTCAAAGAAAAATACACGTAACATTATGTGAAGCAAATGTAAAGTTATAGGAAACGTGAAAGATCCCTGCAGATGTTTTGTTAACGTGGCATCCAAAAAAGAAATTTTATGCATCTTGTCTCGGCAGTAGCTGAGCAAAATTGTGGATTCCCTGGGTCTCACGTGTATATTATTTTTATGACTTGTTCGGATCGTAACTCTTAGAGTTGGTTGGACTTGTACTGCCTCTTTTTTTCTTCCCTAGCAGTTCCTAATGGCAAATGGCATGGTATGCACATAAAAGAAATTAGTCGTAGTGAGTTTGTTGTGAGTGAATGTGGGTTTCACTCATGAAGTTTCAGGGAAATGGGATGCCCTGTTGCGGGTCACCATTAAGCTCTGACCTCGTCTGGTGACATTATGGTTGATTTAGTTAAGGTCTATAGCCAAAAACAACCTCCAACTCGATTTTATTCATTATCCATGTCTTTTACTTATTGTTAGTATGTAGGATCGATTCACCAGATTTTAACAATAGCATCTGTAGAAGGAGAATGAAAAGGAGGGAGAGAACTCGGTGTAAAATGCATACCTATGTATTTACTTAATGCTATAAGTTATCTATATACGTACTTAGTAAGACTAGAATATTTAAACAAATCAAGTACATCGGAGCTTAACTAACTTGATGAGATGTAAATAACACCGAAATCTGTTAAAGAAAACAAATGCTAAATAATACGCATTTTCCATCCAACTCTTATATCACTAATTAACTGAATGTACTCTGTAATCTTTGAGAAGAAACAGCAAGTTCGCTCCAGCCCCATTTGTTTGTTCTTTAAGTCGACTCAGACGGAAGTAAAAGCGTGCCATTTCGTTTCTTTCATTGCAGGCCATATCCGTCATCATGTCTCTTAATAAGTTATATTGCATGTTTAGGGAAGAACTGAGGCAATAATCCTAGTTAATTATTAGAAGGCAAATAAACTCTGTCGACTTAAATCAAGTTTGTTTTAATATACCAAACAATTCATTTCATCTCAACAGTCATTCCCATCCTTCATCCCACCGAAAACAAATCCGATTCTCGCCTTAGTGTTGTCGCTTTATTTGCAAACTTTTAATAAACTACAAAAACAGGAAGTGTGATTGTACTTTCACAAGTACGTGCCAGTAAAATAACCAAAATGAAAAGGAATACGAAAAAGTCCATTTCATTATTACACATTATTAAGTTGAGCGCAAGTCATTTGTAATATTAAATATTTTACCTACTTTTTAGATCATATACATACTATACTGCACTGCAGTACCGCAGCATGTTGTTCTCACTCTCTATTTGAGTCAGAGTGTGTTATGTATTAGAAAAGTGCAAGAAACACGAATGTCGTCTCCTATTTCCCTTCGCATATACTTAAGAGATTAGCCAAACAGTTGGAGTAAGAAAAGAAACTTTCCAAGAAACTCGAAGAACAAGAAGAGCCTACTTTAAGTTAAGTAGTTGTAATAAGTGAGGACAGCTTCGTCAACACTTACTACTTTACTTCCCATCCCATACCACCGCAGACACCACAAGGAAAACATAGTGTACGAGTCTTGTTGTGCCTCTGGTAAAAAGTATTATTAGGTCGTCTTGCTAGCTGACACTACCCATTTTAGCTCTCTTTGTAATGTGCTGATTTCATTGACTTGTTTATCCAACAGCTATAATTATAATTCCACTTTCATGTAGAACAACTACAGAAAATTGTAGCATATGGTTTTGGCTCGGTTGTACACAGTGAATTACTTGTACGGTTAGAGATAAACGGTCAGATTTTAGCCTGTGTAGTCAGGAATATAATTATTTTCACTGAAAACTCGTTCGAGTAGAAGCGCAAAATAGAATGAAAGAAGATGAAAATGTATAATGGTTGAACGTGATAAATTTCTAGCCTTGCTTATTAGGTATTCATGAAATCACAACTAATAATAGCACGAATGAATGCTCTAAACAGTCTACACAACAGCCAAAGAAGGAATTTGCGTAATGCATATTAGCAGAAAATTCAAGGAACTATATGTACATGAGTGTATAGAGAGAGAGACAATTCTTTACGGTAATAATACTGACCCAATTTCGGAGAAAGACCCACTGGCTCACACAACATCAGTGGTGGCCGTAGAGAGAAAGAGTAAGGTAAAAGCACTGTAATAATAGAATGGCACACAAATTCACAACAAAGCTCTCTGTAGATTGCCTTTATAGTTGGGCAAGGAATTCCAGTGAATTTTCTCTCTCGAGCAAAGAAACAAGAGGACATTGACTGTATAATACAGCAAGCCATTTATTCCAGATGAGTTAAACAAAAGGAAACTTATATTCCTTTCTATGATAGGTGCTTTCTTCTTCTCGGCGATCGTCATCATCATCTTCATAAGGCTTAGCAGTTCAGTAAATGATGTTTTTTCCTGGATGTTATAACAATAAAGATTTCATATGAAGTGAAGTTGAATGGAGAATGATGAGCAGGCACAGGGAAAGATGAAAGCATTGCGAAAAAAAAACAACAAACAAAACAGAGTTGACCCATAAGCTATGGCATTGAGCTTCAAACTCTTTCTCTTAACAAACTTTCTTGACTATGAGCTCGGGCAAAGCCGAGTCTTTCTCCATCTTCATTCATTTCAACTCCACTTTCTCCTACACAGTAGACAACGGTTTTCAAAAGCAGCTGAAAATGCCTTCTGTTTCCACAGATTTTTGAATTAAAATTGTTATAAGATACTTGGTAGAAGAAGTACTTGGTAGTATATAAAAATGGCATGTGTTGTGGGATCTAATGTAAAATGTGCGCGAGCTTTTTTGGTTCATTCATTCATTTATTTATTTACTGTGCAAGCCGTAAACTTTCGTTGGAATGTTCGCTCTTGCTAGATAGTTAGATCCTCATCTACTTTTCCTTCTCGTTTTGTTGTTAAATATGTATCATTTCCCGTCTTCATTTCCTTGTAACTAGTAAGGCTGTTTGTGGTGATGATGATAGTATCTTTCTTGTGTTTACTATTTTATGTTTGAATGGAAGAATCTCAAAAAAGACAAATGAATACAAGTGATCTCGTAGTAAGGAACAACAAAAGCAACACATCTGTAAGTACTAAACAGCATGAGCATTACAGTCAGTAATACGACATAGTAAGGCTGTTTCATCTCTGTACATTCTTAACCATCGTTGTGTTGTGATGTTATGCGGAATTTTCTTTACAATATTAAATTGTGTGAGAACTCGAGGCTATATATTTCAGTCAGCTTTACTTGTTAAGTTATTTACTCTTTTACTGAAGTGTTCAGTAAATTCTCGCGCTGGATTTGAGGAGATGAGCAAGGCAAAGTAGTATTTTCCCATTATGGCGTGTACTTGTGTGTTTTGCGTCTGTATATGAACTTTTTCTTCTTTCTGCAAAGCCGTTATTTGGAGGAGTACTGTTTAACCAAACCAACTCACGAGACAAGAGAGAAGTTCAGTTACCTAAAAGTTATATTTATGTACGAGAATGCTTTTTGCTTTTTTTGAAATGGACAGACTCAGCACAAAATTTTGCATTATGTATAAAATTGTTTTTCTCCCTCCTTCTTCCAAATGGCCTGTATCCATAACTTACAACTATCACCTATGCGTACTACAGTACTACATTTAGAGGCGTCTGTGAAAATGTAGCAACATGCGTAGCGTGGCCAATTTTTTTTATTTTGCCAGTTTGTACAAGCAAAAACACGCAGACTAGTTACAATAAATAAACCGCAAGGAAACGGAGTAAGAAATGTGCGCTGATGGTTTGCTTGATGAAAGCAAGCACAAGACAATTGGCATAAACTATCATTGACCCGTCCATGAGGTGAGGGTAAACTAATTTGGGTTATATATTCATCAGCTTTTTGTGATCATTCATGATAAAAATTAATTGAACCATTCGGAAAATATGAGAATGTAAGAAACTCTTCCAATCTTAATTCTCCACCAGGTAGAAAAGAGATTAATTTTGCCATGATTCATCATTTCGTCAGTCCTTAAATCAGAATACTTTGGACTCTTTCTCCATTATTGGCTGAAAAGTCAATAGAAACTTTCCTTTAGAAATTAGGTACTACAATTGCAAGAAAGATTTGAAAGAACTAAGTAAACCGTTTCTGATAAAAATAGACACTGGTGGACGGACAGACAAACGGCGTAATCAATTCCAAAAATATGGTTGTACATATTAATAACAGGAAAAACCTCAGTAGCAGCAGTTGTATCTTCTATGCTGTTGAACTGTAGCTGGCTAAAATAATGTCGTTTCCATTGTCTGCCAGAGTACAAGAGAGGCAGTAAAGGATAATTTATTTCACATTGTGGTTCATCTTTGAAACCGGTACCAAATGAGTTTTGCTACATCCAAAACATAATAGCCATCATTGCAAAGAGTGTGGATTTGAATAGAGGTGGGACCTACGTGTTATTATCTTTAAAAATATATAGGTACATATTCACACATGTAATACTAGCTGTTTCCCTATCTAAGGTTGGCTTAAATATAAATGTGGTAACGTCCAAAATTTGAATGAATTGTGGAAAAAATAATAATCAGAGGTTATTCTATTTTCTGGTGCCCTTGTTTTTGTAGGATTTTCGATGTCTCTTGTCTCCCGTTTGCTCTGTGATGGCTAGCAGGTTTATTGAAAACTGTTACAGTTCGTTCTTTCCTTCATATTTTGTGTATATATATCCTATGCATTGCATAATATAAAATAGGTATGCCGTAGTAAATACTTTTTCGTGATATCACAAAACGTAGAATTGGTGAATTCCTAAACCCCCGATTCCATTTTAACAAAAGAACAAACAATAGAAGCGAAAATGAGAATGAAAATTTTCAAGGGATAGCCAAAAAATGAGCCAACTTTTCAACGTGTCTGATTCTGTTGTTTGTGTAGAGTATAAACTACATTGTAATATATAATACGCACATATTACCTCTGCAGCAGTAAAAGGTAACGAAATATGTGTTTTCTCTCTCTCTGTACTAGCCAGAAAGAGAATAATGAATGTAGCAGTGGAAGCCGAATTGTAGAAAATGGGAGAAAATAAAGGGCTGAGGAGAAAGGGAGAGAGAAAGGGAAACGAAGGAGGAGAAGAGTAATGTAATGTTATATTTTATGCTGATTACTTGTAAATATACAAAGTATGCAGCGGTGTGGAATGGCAAACGAGTTGAATGAATGTTCATGATACATCTACCACTGTACCGTGCGCACATAAAGTAAATACGCTATCCAACTATTAAACAACATAATACATAAATACTGCATATACACAGAGAAAGAAAGATCTCATGATCATGAGGATGATGGTGACGATTGTAATCATCATTCCTTTACTCTTTTGCTTTGCCTTTATTTACGTTGTTTGTTATGATGTTGTTGGTGTCGGAGCGGTAGCTGTTTAGACTTTTGTGCACACAGTGGAAGCCTGTTTGTCTGAAAACTGGTTACTTTTTGTTTACTTCAGTCGCAAACTCGGTTTGCCTTTGTCTCGCTGAAAACGAAATGAAATGGCTCACTCTAAAAGCTCTTTTAGAATTATACTATGGGAGTCTCCTATAATATGCATATTGCATAGCTTTGTAGTCCACATCGACACTGCAACAGCACAGAGCTGTACTTGTGTGGCATCGAGTTGGTGTGAAATGTGAATGGTGTACTTCTCCAAACCCCATTTTGGGGTTTTGTATGATGCTACGACTACGACGACTGCAAAATGGTGTGTAAAAGGAGAGATGGAATGCTTACGTTATGCTGCATCTAGTTCTACGGTATATATATATATTTTTTACCAGAAATATGTAGAACTAGTGTAATTCATTGTGTTGTCAAAAAAATCTCGTGTTTTATGCATCTCCAGGCAAGCCTTTGTTTAAAATATGTTGTTAATATCATATGAATTAAATTCTTCATTGAGTTATTTACCTTGTATGTTAATAAAAAGGTAGATTTTGATATTAACAGCGAGCTCAGTTTAAACTGGAACTATAGCGCGAAATGGCACAAGGCTACACAATTTTTGTAACAATGAAAAATGTGTCAAGCATTGTCCTCATTTAAAGAATTTTTTGGAATGTATTAATAAAAAGATGTACCCAAAACGGATGTCAGTCATGATAGTCATCTAGAACCGCCTTTTTCTGCTTCCAAAATATGGGCTCGCTTTTTTAGGAAGTTGCAGAAAGCAGATGTCTTATCTTTTTTGACGTGAATGTATTATACTCATCTCATCATGGTCATGAACATTAGACAAAAACAACATCAGAGATAGATAACACGATAAGCGTCTTTTTGGATATGATTATGCAAATTAAAAGGTAAAAGGTGCTTGTTTTATAATTGGATAGAGGTCTATGCATAGCATAGTATTCACATCTGGTGTCGGTGTTGTCTATACATGCATGTTGATATGTTCGTGTGATGAAACCATGAGGAAAACTAAAAAGCAGTATCCTCATCGTGGTGTCTGAAGAAATAACGCTCCCAAACATTTTTCACACTTTCCACTACCTTCCTGTCTTCCCATTAATTTCACAGTAGTGCAAATGTAACGCAAACAAAAGGAGGAAAGCGAAACTTCTTTGTTTTGTTGAGTCTTTCAGGACAAGACAACAGAGGTATGGCTAATGTGATATGACAGTTGGCTTGATTCTCTTGCATGACATTACACGATGAAACTTCCAGTAGAAAAGGATAATATGACGGACAAAGAAAAGTAAAAGGATGAAAACGAAACGAAAAGGAGGGTGAATTGTTATAAGCATTAGGCACTTTATACCTTCATAATGCAAATGCTAATTGCCAAAATCCATTACTAACCCTTTTCTCCAGAAATTACTTGAACTACTATACATATACCTACGCATACTACTGGATCTGACTGTTCCTCACTTTTATGGCTTAAAGAGTGCATCCAACCATTAAGTAAACATAATATTCTACAGAGCGCATGCAGGTATTTTATAAGGCCAATGTTTGCATTTACTACGTAGTTTGCTGCTGCAGAATAATGTAATGCGTATCCATTTCAGAAAAACGCTCCATTCAAACAAAAACAGCATCATGGTTTTACTTTAACCCTTCATGATTATGTATATTATTACTATTGTAAAAGTGCGTGGGTAGATGCACAGTAAGGAAACTAGGGATATAACTTGGTATAGTACTATTCCTACAATGCGTATCAAATAAGAGCATGTTGCACTACCATTTTTGTATCTTTTAATGCAGATGTTTTCACGGCTCTTACTTTAGTCCTGCATTAGCAATAAATAGTTGTAGTATTTCGTAGTTCCTCATGCCTAAAATTCTTTTTGTTGTTTTGGAATTTTACTACTTACAAGTAAGAAAACACGGTGAGAGAGACAGAACATTTTACATATTAGAAATAATAACAGACACATGAAACAAAAGTTTTGTGCGTGAACTCTCATAAATTCTTGTAGTGCAGGAATTTATGCATGATATTAAACATAAATGACTGCATATAATAACAACCCTCTGGTATTGTTATTAAAATCCTTCTTCGTGGACGTACATACATGTCGGTGTCGACGGCGATGATGATGATCATCATGGCTGATGTAGTGGGGATGCTTGCTGCAGGTTGGGTTTAGTGAATATACGCAACTATATATTTATCATTTTACATGCTAAAATATCTGTAATATAACTTAATATCGTAGAATACTTTGCTGCAAGGTTTTATGACCATGTAGTTGTAACAATGACGAGGTAACTCCGGTAGTAATTTGCAGGTTGAAATTTACATCACATCTTATCGTGTCAAAAACTTCTTGTGCATGGCTAATGGTTGTCTGTTTCTGCCCGACAGCGAAAATAAGAAACAAGAAGTGGTAAGAAGTTGTATTGTAAACCGAAGCAAATACCTTCCCCATATACATCAGCATATGAGCTCATAATATGCTCCTTCTTCTTATACACACTTACATTTTACATGACAGGCCATACTACAGTAAAAAAGAGTTCATCTTCGTTTCGACAAGTAGCTGAGCTGCTTAGCTGGATGCATGGCATTTTTGAAAGTTATACATATATTTTGGATATATGTAGTTTTATGAATATTATGTGATGTAATGGCACAAGTAGTAGTGATTGTAGTAGTTAGGCACGACAAGGCTAATTTGGTAGAAAAATTTACGGTCATCTTTCTCATATCAGTTGGTGTAATCTCTTCATTTCTTCAAGAAAGATGATGGGATGAGACAAACTTCTTTTTGTTTACGTACCTAACGGAGCGACATAAGGTTCGCAATGTGCTGACTGTTGGTTGACGCTAAGAAAAATCTTTCAGCGTTCATTGCTAAACCAAACCCAAGTTTCATAAACGCAGTAAGACGATCTCAAACAAAATGCCACTTCACATCCATTACCAAAAGTATAATAATACTCAGCGATAATATTTTACGAATATTGTACGGAAGAATGTCAAATTCCAAAATGTATGACAAAAGATAAACACAAAGTAGACATGCGTATATTACTCTCAATGCATTGTAGACAAACCCAGTTTTGAAAATTTTACATACATTGCTCGTTGTAACTCTCTGTAAACATATTTGGTACAGGTAAAGAATAAATGGACTCTCAAGTTCAATATTTAATTTTTTTGATGGACAAGTTTTTTCCATTATCTGCAACATCATCAATAAACCATTCGCAGGTAGACGAAAAGTCATATCTACTCTTTAGAAAGTGGTTGAAGTGGTTATTGTTACTACTGCTGTTATATTACTATTACCTGTGCTAAGAATTATTGCCAATTTAGTCAATAGCCGTATAAACCGAATCTAATATGTAGAATGACCACGTTTAAAATAAACACCAGCACTACTCGACACCAATGTGAGCCTTTCTTATCGTTGAAGTGTAGATCACGACTAGAGACACGACAGAATTGGTAAAGTTCCAGCTTCAGGCAAAAATACTTTTCATGCATTACAATAGCTTTGCATCATCGTCAGCACATTGCCATCAACCACATTAATAATAGGCATGTAAAGTAAAAAATGAATGAGATGGTAGTATTAGATTGTTGTAGAGATGACGATGATGATGCCGATGATGACCATGAGAAATTGGGCAGGATGTGCGTTGTCCTAAGATAATAATCTCATCAGTGGATAGCTTGCTGGCTGTCTTTCTCTCTGTTTCTAATTTAAAATTTGAAAAGTGCTTGAAGGGTACTTTTTTCTTATTATAAATTTTCTCGCATGTTATATTCATAAGTGTGCAGAAAAATTACGTTTAACTTTGTCCGCTGATATTCCACAGACACATGGATGGTCTACAATCCACATCATTTATCTTATTCATTTGATTACTCATTGACCAGTTGTCAATTGTTATTTGAAACGAAGCACACATCGTGAACTTAGCTTCTATGCGCACTGCGTACAGACAGGAAAATTATGAACTCAAAAAAGCTGAACCCCCAAGGTACCAATATGGAGATATGACCAAGAAAATGATATACTGCTGTATGACCTCGCTTGAAATTTTCAAAGAATATGATCCGTGAACAGCGTTTTTTATTGTAAAATATACAACTTTAAACTTATAAAGCTTGCATTTTGTCGATACATTCATGCAAAAATTTAGTTGAGTCAACAGAAAGATTTCACTTCGTTACCAGTTTTCTGGGCCTGCTGTTATTGACTCTCGTTGAAATCATAACAAAATACGCGACCATGAGACACGAACGATTTTGGAAAAAAGAAAATGAGATCGACACTAGTTTACAATTCAAATTTACACGTCTGCATGTAAGTATTGTACAGAGAACATGCTCGTTTTTTGCAATATTAGTTTTCTACGAGATTAAAAGATTACATTGAACTTGTTGTAATATAAGCTGTAGATGAATGATTTAATAAGATTTCCAAAGTGTTTATTTATACTGACATGAAAATCATTTCACAGTTTACGAGATCTGACTGTACATTTTGACAAATAAATGAATGAGTTGGTCATATAGCCTCTCGAAAAGAACAGGAGAATGAATCCTTGGTACTTTAGAAAGGAAAAGTCAAGATTCGTGTCAAAATTCCTTCTTGTTAATGTAATAATGATAGAGATTGAGGAGTAAAGTAGAAGATTCGAATGCAGCTCAAACAGTTGAAATCATCATCATTCATCATCTCTGATTTTACTATTTGGAAATACCTATAACAATATAAATTCTCTCTGGACTCATACAGATACCAGTTTTTTAGCGTCTCCGCTTGTGCAATTTTCATTTGACATGATAATACCCCCTGAAGATTTCAAATCAAATAAACAACTACTAATATTTAGTCTACCAGTCTACGTTTTCTCTTTAGACTGTTTACTCTCCCATATCGCATAACGTATTAATATTTTATTTAAAAAAATATATCAGTCGAAGAGAGAACATTTACTCGTGTCGCTTGTTAAGAAATGATTTTAATCTTGATAGTCGCTTCACTTCTCACTCTCTCGCTTTATAATATACTTATAATGCTTCCTTATCATTATTTGTGTGCCTTGCCATGATCATATCAAGCTTTATAATAATGTTTTCTAGAATATTAGATCTTATTACACTGTCCCATAAAATAACATAAACTTCTTCGTGTCTCCCCCACTCAACTAGCAACTCTGAAAAAAACATCCGCATCTTTTTACGCCTTCTTGTCCTTTTTCTGCATACCTAATAATAATAATATCTGTCCAACAATCTTTATCACATCACGTACTGTACTCCACACAAACTCATAACATTCCTTTCTTTTGCTACTATACTACAACTCCTGTAGTAACACTTCGTCTTGGGTTCTTTTCTCGTCGTCGTTGTCCTCGCGTTATTACGATTATTATTACATTTCTCCTACACTTTTTTCAGAAAAAAATATATTATGTCGAAAGGAATGGCGACATGCACTATCATCGTTAGAGAAGGAAACATGAAGGAGATGATGAGAAGCAAGGCAAAGAAAAATGACATGTACATATAGCAAGCGTATTACATTGCTCTCAGGAACAGTACAGCCACAGGCTAGTATCTCTTTTCGCCTCATGATTATGATGATGTTGATGTTGACGATGAGCATGAACTCAACTCGTTCACGCACTTAAAAACAGTTTTTCCAGGATGATGTTGATGAACATGTACGTAGAAGAACACAACTTGCCACACTTGAGTAAAAGTACAAGTGGAACTTTTACTGCTGTGATGAAGTGAACGAAAAAACGTATCGCTGCTTCATGGCTCGTTCTCCATCTTCTTGATGATGTTCTCCGGACATTTTTTCTTGATGATAGTAGGGGCTACATCAGCCTTAGCGTAGTGTCCATATACTATCTGTCTTCCGTAGTTTTATTTAAGTGCATTGTAAATATGGAGAAGGAAAAAAATGTTTTGCTCTTCATATCTTGGGAGATCACTCTACCTCTCCAGTCTCCAGTCACCATCGGAGATGTCAGTTGTCATGCATGTGTACTTGTGGTTAGAGGATGTGCTTTCCTCACAGGCTTTCACAAGTGGAAAGAAACCAAAGATCAGAGTGAGCAAGAACATTACACTCTTCCGAACACTTTCAAGTGGGTTCTTAGCGAGGCGGGTAGTATGGGGTACTACAACTTAATGTATTGTTTGTATTGCATGAGGTGGTAGAGTTAGTTGTTGTCCTTCCATCCCTGATTCAAGCCTCTACATGTTTCCTTTAATTTAAATGACAAATATAAGTTCAATATAGTTTTAAAGTAAGGGTCTCTGAATTACGGATCATGTGAACAAAGGAAATGGATGTCCAGTGTTTAGTCTTGTCTTAGCTCTCTCAACACATATCGATGAGTAAATAAAGAACTCAACTCAATAAAATACTTTGAAGATAAAGCACTGGTTGAAGATGGTAGAACCATCTACGACGAGCGATTATATTTTTAATTTTACATCTTCAGATTTACGCACCAGATCCACCTAACGAAAGTTTTAATATGAGCACAGCGATTTTATTACGTTTGCATGGTAAGAAATGTAATCCTTTATTATGTTATAACTGTTGAGTCAGCACTTTTCTAACGATTGAGCAAACCGGAATGTGCAGTTATACTTGCTATCTACACTTATCTTACCGTATTTACAATTCTCCCTTTTACTTCCATTTCCTCTTTCTTCATCCACTTCAATGTGTTCGTACAGATAGATATAACTACATGTTACATAATACACAAGAAATCGTTGATAGGCAGACGCTTTCTTGTCAGCTCATGTCATACAGGCGTTATTTTACTTCCAGGGAAAACAGACGTGCTTCATTTTGATCCACCTCCCGACATATTAGCTTGAGATGATTTGTGTGGTGTTGGTGAGAGTTGTAACGATAATGTGTGATCTAAGGTATATCGTTTCTAATCATATGTGGTTTGTAGTTTCTTAATAGATGCACGTTCAATGTATTTTCCGTTGCGTTGCACTTCTCCAGCAGCAACAACCGTCCTTCTGATAACATGACAGACAGATAACTGACAAGTTGAAGCCTCATCCTGGCAACCCTGACGCTGACACTGTTTAAATTTTGAATCATCACATCACACGAGAAATATAGTAGTCGAAGTGTGCGTAAAGCCATTACCACCAACAATAAGAGTTTATGCATTTTATTTCTTCTGACGCTTCAGCAGTGGTGTTCATTTTAAAACGATCTTTCAAATACTTTTTAGACAATGTGATGCAGAGATGTGCTTGCATCATGCGTCAATTGAACAAGAAAGCATTTATGATTCATAAAGCACGGACAGGTGTACAATGCACAATCATCATATTTGTTGTTTGTACATAAATGCCTACATACATATATGCATACCTATATGCACATAAATATGTATGTATACAGAATCATGCAGTTCCTTTCAAAATATGTACATACAGTTTGATATCTTGAGACAAAGCATTTAAGCTTTCGGGTACCGGATTAGCATTTACATTTTATTCGCTATACTAAAGATAAGCCAATTGCATAACATGAAACTGGAAATGATGGCCATAAAACACATGATTTCGTCAGGAAATGTTTTTGAGATTGTGAATTATGGCTTGTCTTAGTTTTCTGTTTTCTTTTCTTGAAATAACTTTGACTGTTTGTCAGTGGCAAAACAAACTATGTTTTATTGCAGATCGCATGCATGAACTCATTCTCAAGGCGGAAACGAGTTTATTCTACTCACTCTGATAATGCATTCACCTTTCCAGGCTCTGATAGCTTTATTGCACCTGCATACACAGTTTCTGTGCTTGATGAAGTAGGTAGTTTTAGTACAATAATGCAATGTGCATACAAATGCATTGGAATATACGTGAGTTAGGGAATCGCCAGATTTTCTTATCGTGATTAGCACAAAAAACAAATAAAATGTATTATGTTGGCAGTAACGAACCATTTTTTGTTTATTTACAGATTTTACCTTGAATCCACTGGAATCTGCACAAAGTGACCAGACCAGCAATGAGAAAATCAAAATCGATTTTGAATCTAGCTCCCTCCACATCGATTAAGCTTCGTTTTTCTTCTCTATAGGAGGCCTTTCAAAAAATCCTTGTTAGAACCCCGACAACATACGGCAGCTTTAGCGTTTTTGCTTTCAAAACTGCACATCATTCTTCACTAGCCCTTTTCTTTAATAACAACACCATCATCTTCAAAGATACTTCACTGCCATACAACTCTAAAGCGACATCATCATCTGCAGCTAAACTAGTAAAAAGCAAAGGCTGAAGACATTGAATAATGTCAAGTCATCTATTATTACAACAAGCAGAAGCAGCATTAATGCGTGGAATTGATTTTTGAGAAAGTAAGATATACCCAAGAAAAAGCTCAATAAGCAACTTCCTTTTGCCTATCACTAGCCTTCCCTAGTTCATTGGGCTATACAGTAATAAGCAAAAAACCATTTCCAGTACTTTCAATCAATAGAATATACTTGAAAATACGCAAGACTTTCTCAAGTTATATCCCATATCAGCAGCATCTACTTATTATTAGCGCTATACCAAAGACCTACAATTGAAGATCGGCAAAATCTTCTTTGAAGACTCTTTAGGACGTTCTTACCTCGTACTACCACTTGGACCACTGCTTATGCTGATGCTCACTATTCTTGAATAAAAAAGACTGGGAAGGAAAATAACCACCGGAGAGAAGTATTTGCGCATTTCCATCACCACCAGAGGACCAGAAATTGACTACTACCATTGCCCCGATTCTATCTGTGTGCATGCCGTGCTTGTCCTCACCAAAGCCTGTTAGGAAACAGCTTCTTTTGTACAAGATTGGACCCAACCCTGAATACTTTTTGGGGTTGTTCAGAGTGGTTGGTCGAGTGGATATATATCTGGTGAATGAATATTCAAAAAAAGAAATAATGCTGCAAATCGAGGACTGAATAATAATAAGAAAGAGAATAATTTGGGCCTGCCTGAGAGTGGTCTCGTCATGAGTAGAATCAACAACAAGCAGTGAAAGAACCAAGAGAGATAATATGCGGAGGAGTTTGAGCTTTCATCGAAGATATTATTCTTGTTAGCTTCCCGACCAATTGCTTCCCAAGAGATAGCTAAAGAAAACTTTGCATTTGTAATTGAGAATTTGGTGTTAGTGCAATTACTCACAAAAAACTGTTTTCATTCCATCGGCAGCTTCGCTGAGTTTCAAAAGTAGTACATTTCCTCCTTGTACGAAACAAGTAGTATGAACTTTATACGTGGATAATAGCAGAAAAGGGATTGAAAGGAATGATCTCTTTAATAAGAAGATAAACAGCGAGTCTTCTTCAAGTAAAGCCATTTCGTTGAAAGCTGATGTGAATACATAATAAGCATGTCGCAATAATAATAAGTTCGATGACTGCAGTTTGTGGCCCATTGCACCACGTTTAAGAGGTTACTACTGCCACCGATAGAAAAGCTTTAATTACTTGTCAAACGGTAGGATAAACGAAGTCTTCTCTTGAAAAGATTGCTACTGTATTTTGCATAGTCCCGGATGAGATAAAGTTGTTAACATAAAAAGAGATTCATACATACATGTTTTATGAGGATTGACTCAGGTATATCAACAAATCTATCTGTGTATATATCTGACTTGCAATAAAGCATTCACTGTGAATCTGTAGTAGAAAATCTGCAGAGTAGGTATACTGCCATGATCAGAAAAAGTGACAGGCAATGTCTGCATTTATTCTCCCATGGTCTTTGTGAATACCTAAGTACGTAGACGGCGACAGCAGGCAAGTCTCTCTCTATCCAATATCGAATGAAGTGAAGGCTATATAATACACATGCTTAAATGCACTGCAAGTCAACAGAAGCATTTTGCGGTTAAATAAACCAAAAAATTAAACATTTACATTATTGATATCTTCGCAGTACGAAGTTCAATATAGTTCTGTGTAGCTACAAAAAAGGATTTTAACAGTACAGTTAACTCATCAAAAAGCAGTACACAGTTATAGCTTGCCTTTTACTGAATGACTATCACTACTTACGCTACAGATCATATTATCCAGTATATGTTTTGGCAGTGCACCTTTTTTGTGTACACATAACTATTCCATTTTTATTGGAAGTCTAGAAGAGAAAGTTGCAACTTCCAACAAAACAGAACCGGACGAGTGACTATAGTACGTACAATTTCCCACTATAAAAGAGTCACTATATTTTCTTCATCATCACATCCCATCGCGTCGCGGACTTCTTTTCCTTTTTAGCTAATGTTATAACATTGCCGCTGCTACTTCCACTACTATATGTACTAGTCCTATCAGTTTCTTATCTGGAACGAACAAAAAGGCGAGTTTTGGATGGCTTTTTGGAGGAAATGATTCAATCGAGAGGAATTGCCCTTCTGCTGCAAACACAACTGTCCTAAAAGAAGACATCCAGAAAACAGCAACTTTCCCTTTTCCTTTCTAAAACATTTTATGGAATACTACTGTACAAAATACATCCCAGCAAATTTTTGATACGTACGGGGAAAGTTTTGGATTGCTCGGTTAGCGTTGATGGTGTGCTGAGTACAAAGTACAAGAAAAGGAGAAGAAAAGTATACAAACACTCTACACTAATGCAACCATTTTCTACCACAGAAAAGGAAGCAGTGCTACCGTCAACTTTCAACAACGACGACATTGCAGTCACACTGTAAAAATAGTTTTGAAGAAACGAGAGAGAAGGCAATCAGCAGTAAAAGTGTGAGATCGTTTCTTAATATATATTACTTTTGCTACCCTCGCCGATATTTTTGATGCAATAACGTGGAAAAAGCAGAAAAAAGGAAGGAAGAAATAGGTTTTGCTGGTTGGTGGTTTATATCGCACATATATTTCACATCTTTATCGTTGGCGGTATCGTTTAATGCCACACCACCATCATCACATCAAAAGACAAAACTACCATCATCATTTTTGTATCGCCGTGGGTGAACTTTTCAAAACATTTAAGATTTAATAGACCTTTTCAGCGCGGCTGTTTCATATATCAATATAATTTCTCTCAAAGTAGCTAAAAGAAAAGTAGCTGTCTACGGGAAAATAAGCGATAGAGTATACCAACCAACAAACATTAAAATTGTCTATTTATTTATTTATTATTATGAGAAGTGATATGTAATGATGATGATGAACCATCACAGTTCATAGCACAAGAGGATCGTTATTGGCAAAGTGAATTAAAATCCCATCAAGAAATTTTACTTTATTGGTGATCGTATCTACAACGCCTTGTCTGCCGGCGCAATCGCGGCAGTAACTTGGAAGAAACGGAAACACAACTTTTCATATAATATTGTGTACAAGGTTTATCGAATTTTATATGGATTATAAGTGAACGTTGTTGTAAAATAATATTTCCAAAAGTAAACAACTTTTGAAACCGATTTTTGTAATTTTACGTAGGAATACATAACTTAGGGGAAAATATGAATAAAACTAGACGAGACTCAAGATATCGCTACTAGCAAGGTAGAATGTGCACGTAGTTTTTTTACAATTTCCACGAAGAAAGACGACAAAATGGGAATAGAGAAGCAGAAAAGGGGAATGGAGTTCACACACATGATTTGGATACTGGTTGGCTTGTTGTATTGGACCGCTGGAGTAGAAGGTAAGAGTAAATTTAATATCACTCTTCTAACTTAGGTATTTGAACTGTTTATATAACATAATATCACGCTATTCCAAACTGGGACATAACATTTTCTGTAAAGTAATCACAAAACAATTATTTTAGCTTCTGTTCGCATTTCGTGGCATGTGTAGCGTGTAATCAGAACGGGAATATTATACGCTATTATAGCACACCTTTCTTCGTCATGTGACAACTACGATGATGATGATGTGTTGCTGATTACTAAATCAATGAAATGAAAGGGGAAGCAGCAGCTTTCCCATGGTTTAATATGTAATCACGGAACAACACTGGAACACTAATGACAAAGGGTCCTGTTTTTTCACTTGGCAGGAGAACCAAAGTTGTGTACGATCAAGTTGAGCACGAAAGTATCAAACGACTTACCGTGTAGCGAAAATATACTTATATCTTGTGTATAGTTATATCACGATACACAAAAGAATACTATGAGCTAATTTCTCCGCGAGTATTTATAGGAAACATTAAAGCCTAACGTTGGCCAGAAAAGGGGATAAAAGCTTTAATGGTACCTTTACCTGTTTGTATGCTACTGCTGCTCCTGCACTGGATTGGGAATTCAGTGAGTGTATTCGTTTACGTTGTACGTAGTAGTAGTTGGCCATTAGTGCTCCTTAATGCAGCGGAAGAAGGAAGGAAATCAGAGAAAGTGGTCTTAGGTACCTGACACTACTTTCATGGTGCATTTGATTTACGAACTTCAATCTCTATAAAAGCAAAGGGTATCGTATTTCTAATATAAATTTCTTAGAATAAGTGTATTGATGTCCGTTATATAACAATTCTACAAAGGAAATACATGTATCCATTACCTGAAAAATCTTCCACATGAATTGGTTACAAAAATGCATTCACGGTAGAACATACGTGCACACGCTCAAGGATAAAATGCATGAATTGCCATATTGATCATCCTATCTTTCGGCAAACCAGGAAGCAAGTTCATGTATTCATGTAACTCTATATTTCTTACTTGCATTCGTTCACTTTTATTAATTATGACTTCAACTCTCCAAAAAAATGCTTCAATTTCCTTCTAAAGAAAACTCGATCGAAACGCTCGCTGCTGTCATACAAAAGAAGAAGCAAAGATCGCATCGTCGGTTATTACACCCTTACAAAATGAACCCATCATGCAAAGGGCATCCCCGTGTGCAGAGCAAGATTGACGGGTGCATGTAAAATGATAATTATTATCATCATTATCTCCACTAATCGTAAACCAGAGCTACCAGCAGCAGCTTTGAGAATCAACACCACTACCTGCACTCATAATATGCCTACCACCTCTGTAACTTTTGCTACCATTAACATCATGTTTTCTGACAGAAACACTTTTCAAAACTAGAGCTGTAATAAATGCATCGATCATTAAAAGGATAGAACGTTGATGATAATAATGTTGATGCTATTAAGCGGGCCTAAAAGGGCAAAAGAAATTTAGTGTTGAGATTGTCGATGGAGATTCTTTTTCACAGAGTTGATGAATGAATCCCATCATTATCTCGAAAGCGTAACAAACTTTTTTAAACATATCAAACCAAGTCAGGACAAGGATTCTTATCTGTAGACAACTTCATATTACATACAACCTGGTATTCCATGACAGGAATGGTTATTTACCTCCACCACCGCCACCATGGCTTGTGTAATAATATTAATATCACGCCTACAACTCATTCATATCGTAGTAAAGTAGTATGGTTATCAAGAGAAAAAAAATAATAATAATAACAATAAATAATTGTAAACGTTCTCGTAGGTACATTACTGTACACTTTTTATCCAAACAATGAAAAGCTACTGTACATCTACCTACATGGATGACGAGCATGATGTAATGAGGATACTAAATCATGTGAACTATAATAATTATTTATTCGTGATATGACGATCATTCATGATTTTAAAACTCCTGCTTGCTGCATAGGTGGACATTGATTACTCATGATTTTTTTATCTTTTGACCATGTAAAGCATAGATGATGATATCTAGCCCTCCGATAGATTTTTGGATTTATTAACGAAATTTAAACAGCGCACGACATGCTCATACATAACCGTCATCTCGTCATCACCGGCGGATAGATAAGATCATTTCGTTTTTTGTTGTTGATATTATTACATTACTCTACAGTGCAGTAACCGGAGAAATGATTTCCTTCATTCGTATCATTCATGACTTTTGTTTACGTTTATGCATTACATTAAAATTGTTATGATTACCTACATTTTCGTCTCCCCGTCTGATAATTTTTATACTTGCATATTATATAGGTATGCAGTCGACAGAACAGCAGTATTCTTCATGACTTTTCTTGAATTTGTACTTCCACTCTTGCATAATATAAGTTTACGACAAGGCTATAAAAATATATGGTCCAATGAATATCCTTCTCGAGAATTTTTTAGAGAAAAAAACGAGATTTTGTAAGGCGAAAAGGAAATGTAGGCTCCAGAGATGGCTGTCTGGATCGACTTTTTACGTCCTTTGAAGAGAGAGTGAATCCAGTCACACATACATAAGTAAATGTGCATTTCATATAGCACGGTGGCAAACATACAGTAGGATTATGTATACAAGCATATTAATGAATGATGATGAGAAATGAAATTTTGATTTACTTATACATTTGCATGCTACGTCTTTTTATGTGAAGTGTGCATAGGTACTTATATATGTAACGTATAAGTATAATATAATAGTCATAGTGTGTTCCCACTAGGCCTCATCATCAGTTTAGTACATTAAATCATCATGCTTCCTTTTCTGGCTGGATTATTTCTCAGGCATACATAAGTAGATAGTCAAGAAAAAAATTCCAGCAGTATCAGCAGCAGGGAACTTCTTTTATATCTGGAGCAAGTACAAGGAAAAAGGCATAAACGATGAAAATGAAAGCGACACTTTTTATGCATCAGCCATATTATAGCGACTGCTGAAGTAACATAACTATATATCCATCTTTTCATTCATAATGGATGCAGTAATAATATGATTTTGATGTTCGTTCGAAAAATCCCATGCGTGTTTTAACTGTCTGATGATATGATGATGAGCAAGCAAGAGAAAATATTTTTTCTTGCGAGAATTAAAATGTAACACATCAAAACAGAGAGATGAGTGGTCTATGTCGTCTTGCTGTTTTATACAAGTTTCACATTACCAGTTTGAAAATAGATTATGAATGATGATAATAATGAAGTTGATGGTTTTATGCAATCACATTAAACTTTATACTTTTTCGTTTAGTACACAAGTAAAATTAGTTGTGTAGCGTATGCACCAGCATAACACACAGCATCCTCCTACACAGCTAAATTGAAAACTACGTCCGTTTTCCTTTCTGATCCTCCGTCCACCAAATCAAATTAGGCGGCCCAAGTTATGTGTTCTTTTTGCTGAAGAAGCAGACGGTGAAATTACATTAAAAACTTGGAGAAGGATTTTAATAATGTATTTTATGTAAAAAGGGTTTCATTCTGGAAGAAGGAAATGGATAGATCCATAATACACAAGTGTGTACACATACAGCTCTACTGGAAGCTATTATCCTAGTAACGCTGTCTGCATTTTTTATTTACAAAGAAACTGTGAGAGCACTTAAACCGGCGAAGAAAAAGGCTTTTTCTCACCGCCTCCGCACAATATGCATTCATTTTAGAGTAGACTTACTTTAGGCTTCATTGAAGTTAGTCTTTCTACATAAAAAATGTGATTACGTACTACATTACAAGTTCATAGTTCTTAATCTCATCTTCCTCCAGTTCCTTTTATCATCATGGTCGGGATCACAACGATTATTTCGTTACACTTGATTGTCTTTCGTGAATTAAAATGCATTTTGTTCCATGATGTGGCTGCTTTCGCTTCACTTCGGACTGTCACTCTTTCACTGGTAGACAAAAGGAAATGAATGTCATTCCATTTATTACAGTCACGGGATCATAACGTGAAATGCGAATCATATTAATGGTTTGCAATTTAGTAGACAAGTATATTGTACCAGCGTTAATGATGAATCCTCCCCAGTAGCTAAAAGGTTTGTACATTGTCCATTATCCATCTTTTTTAAAACATTAGCTTAGCTTACGTAGATGTGTATGTATGTGTATAATTCAGTTAGAAAAACAATCATTGCCATTGTTTACTCCTGTTTTTATATATACACGTTGTTCTTTATGATTTCATGATAAAGTGGCGGTTGAACCACTCATTTTTCTTCCTGTCAGAATGATAATCACGTCAATTATTTGGATCGCTTCGTCATCATAAACATATACAACAACAACAGTTTGCAGTTGTTGTTACACAAGAACATTTTATATTCCAGCAGGTAGACACGATTGTTTATAGTCTTGTCGAACAATTTACATTGCATTATATTTTCTCCTCCTGCCTTCATCTTATGCACCGTGTGCCAGTAGCAAATGCACAGTGCAATTTAGGCAGCAGCCGTAGCACACCGTCATGATCATTAACTTTGCTGACAGAAAATGTGAACGTGAACCCTTTTGTGAGTGACGCTGAGAGCCGCCTTTTTTGTTTCTGTTTTCGCTTGGTCGGTGATGATGATAAAGCTTCTTCACCTTTGTTTCATTCTCCATATACGAAAAAATAATATCCTCCTACGACA
>JAHZMV010002889.1:0-13986 GCA_027743765.1 Coecobrya sp. COE2 | reverse complement strand
CAACGCGCACGTGCTGCATTGATCGAGGATTTACGAAATAGCTTCATCACAGGTGCGACGATAATTACATATATTGTTATGATATAACATGAGGCCACGTGGTTATACCTAGTCAGTGCCTGATGCATTAATTTTAACTGCCCTCATATAATACTTAGGTAAGATGAAATTGAATAATAACTTGGTGCTTATATAGGTTAAATATGTATATATTGCGTAGTATGAGCGTATTGAAGCAACATAAGCCACAAAATGTTATGAAACCAAAACAATTCCGTAACTCGTTTTAATGTACGAAACAATCAGATTGTCCGCTTGTTATACGTAGCCTATTTATATATACCGTTGATGTATGATATAATATGAAGATATTTTGGTCAGATTTGCATGACATGATAATACCAAATTTCATGAATCATGTTGACCTGATTTAATTTGTGGTCGTGCGTTATCAACTAAGACTCAATTGAGGTAAAAATCTTTCTTATTGTACTTCGGTAAAATCACAAGGAAAGACGAATCACTGGCTATGACGACCACATCATGCACATCAAGCCTTAAAATATCATTAATATGTTATCCATTCAGCAATAAATTCAGTAACAAAACGTGTAGGTGGCACACGCGACTTGCATTCTGTTGTACTAGGCCTACCTATTAATTATTACTGTTCCACCTATTTTTTCAATAAGTAATTGAATTTCTCATAATTTATTACGTTCATGTAGATTTTAGGTGAAAGCATTTTAACAGTACTTACTTTACAGTTTACTCATAAAAGAATCATATTTTTTTGTGTTATTTACCGGAGTAATTCCATTACGCGGAATAGAATTACATTATTTCCTCAACTTTTCCAACACTCAATTTCCGACATTATATATACATGCAGGTTGGTTTTGTTACCGCTGACAATAGTGTTACACGAGCTACGTTTACAGCGATAAAGGGTTTCGTTTGCGTGCTAGGCATAAAGTTATATACAATTTGTCGGCACGCCAGTTTGCAAAATCCTTGAACAACCCTCTTTACCAACTTTGGTTGGACATTTAGTGGGGTAAGTTCCCCAATAATTGCTTTACAACAAATCACACAAAATAAGCTCATGTTTTCTCTGCTCGCTTCCATGACTTTTGAGCTAGTTTGCGGGTTCATTTTAAGACCGTATTATAATATCTCATGCCGATGGTGTGGTGCTGGTGCTAAATTTACATATGTCACTGGAACTAAGACGTCAAGGTTTATTTATCCTACAAGTCATTTCTCTTGTACGATGTAACATTTTTGTGTCGTTGTTTTGTGTAGGGTAGGTAATAATTGTACACACACAAAAGTCTAATATTACTTACCTTGTCTGAGAGTGAACGGTGCATTTTAAGCGTAATGCAGATTATGCTTTCCCATGAATTCATGGTATTATGGCTTTGCTTACATGACCTATTTTAACTATGTCTGTAACAGCGCATGGTATATAAACAAATTCGCAATAATTGTGGCAATTCATATATTTATTAATTCTGTACAAAAAGTTTTACTTGTTAATAATAATTCACAAACCCAATATTACAGTTAATTTTAATTTATAAAATTATTTCACTATTTTATTGACCATTTATATTAGCTATAATTAGCAAGCTATAATATTACCAGACAACAAATTTCGGTGTTTTGACATTACTCATTCCGGCGATATTCATATATTGTTCTGGTTATAAAAAATACAAAATTTAGTTCATATCAAGTTATTAGTAATAGCACACACAAAGTCTATCATTTAAATTTCTTTCCTTTCCTTGAAGACGCCGTATACACCCTCTCACACGTTCTTGGAATATCTTGCAGTCCATGTTTCTTGTTAGTATGATTTCTCAAATTATGACGGTGAGCATATGCCACTCCGCAAACTTGGCAAACAAAAGGTTTTTCCTTTGTATGTGTTCTCATATGTTCGTTTAATTTTTGTTTGGAAAATATTTTCTTATTGCATAATGAACACGAAAATTTCCAAGTTTCGGGTCCAGCATGAAATGCCATATGCGTCTCCAGTTGAGCTTTCGACTTGAAAGATTTTCCACACTCTTCGCAAACTTGTGTCGGTCTTCCGCCACAATGATCATAACTTCTCAGATGAGCTTGCAACGCTGCCTTTGTCCAATACTTTTTTCCACAGTTTTCTTTCGGACATACTATCTGCTCCAGTCCACCCAATTTGTGCACATTGAGAGTATGATATTCCAGATCTATCTTTGTCACAAAATTTTCATTGCATTCAGGCACGTCACAAGTAAATTTGAGATGTTCCAATAATAATCCGTGAGCAAGTTTAATGTGGTCTCTTAAATATCTTGTTCTACAAAATCGCTTCCCACAGTCTGGACAGGTAAACCTCTCAGCTGCCGCGGTATGTTCGTGAATTTGCAAAATGTGTTGTTGAAGTTGAAGGGATGTTAGGAAATACGCTTGGCATCCATCTATGCAGGACCTGTGAGCTTCGTTCCCATCTCCATATTCACTGATGACTTTCATGTCATGAAAATTGGCATAATGCCTCAACATTCGAATCCTAAATGCTTTAGGCATTTGGTTAAGCATATCCCATTTATAGACATGTTTGTAGATTGGACACAGCCTCTTATCGGTTATTAATCCTAAATGCTTCTCAATATGATGAGCTATGTAAGCTTGCCTGTTGCTGGTTGCAAATTGGCATATCATGCAAGAATAAGAAACGCCTTTCTTTCTCAGAGTTTTTGATTTGGTGCCAACGCTATGCAGACTTTCATGGACTGCTAAATCCGGAGCAAATGTTTTAAACTCGGTGCAATAATCACATTTAAAATTTCCATGTAGTTTTAAGTGATTGGCCAGATCCTCTTCTGTCAAAAATCCTCCATTGCAGTTCTCCACCTAACAAACATATTTTGCTTTCGGGTTGTACACAATGTCATTAATGGTTATTCCGTCACCTGAAATTACCATGTCGCCAATCTCATGAGCATTATCATTTTTTCGAATCAACTTCAGTCCTTTCGTGTGACGACGACAAATGTGTACTCGCAATTCTGAAGCAGATGCTAAAATTTTGGGACAGTTTGGACAAGCATGGCTTTTTGAAATTAACTTTTCTTTAACCCTTAGCTTCTTTAGCCTTTCTGCTCGTTCTGCTCTCTGTGTACTCTGTAACATTATCTTCAATGGAGTCTCCATATTTTTGGTGAATCTTATTCCAGTGTGAATGTAACTGATCCTCAGTCAGAAAATAGGCGGAACATTCTTCTGGATTGTGGGAGCATCGAAATGGCTTGGCCGGGTCATCCAGTCTTCGGAGATCGTGGAAATTTACGTAATGGTTTAATGGAACGTTTTCCATGTTTATGAAATTTTGTTTACATATGGGGCATTTTGCATTAATAGGTGGTAGATTCAGATGTTGTTGCAAATAGTGATTTATAAAATCTGCTTTGCTGACAGTTGCATCTTTACATCTTCCACATATAAATTTCTCTCCTTTTACAAAATTCACATTTTCCTGTTGCTGCTTGTCGTCAGAGCGATACAACTCGTGGTCAATAAATTGCATTATTGAGCTAAGCGTTAAATCACAAAAGTTACAAGTGATGTCTCCATTATTGATGTGGTGTAATTTTAAGTGAGTTTCCAGCTCGGTCGGAATAGTGAATGCTTTACTACATTCATGGTTGGGACAAGGATGATGTCTCCTGTCTGATGGAAAATTCTCCAGTTTTAAATGCTCAATTCGAATAGTTGTCAAGTTTTGGTTTAGAAAGGATACCTGTCCATTTGAGTGAAAGTAGTTTGTGTGGGACTTAATTTTCATTGCTGATCGACTTTCGATGTAATCACTACACTTAATACAATTACGAAGGTCACTTTTTAAGTTAGATGTTGGTGGAAGTGGTTTTTTTCTGCACTAATTTTTTCTTGATCTGAACTAGACTGATCGTCAACTTCTGAGACAACTTTCCAATTTCTAAAAGTAAACAAATGAAACCAAATTCATTAAAAAATAATACACATAAATACATTTTTCTAAAACTGTTTTAGATATTTGCTTACTCTTCAAATTTGGTATCCACTTGCATGATATCGTTTACAGTACCCGATTGCATGTTATCATGTTTATTCAAAAAAATATCCTCTTCGTCATCAGTAATTCCGCCATTCTCACCAAGATCCTTATAGCATGATGGTTTATGTTCTTCCAATCTCTTAATATTGGAAAATGTCCCCTTACACGTTTGGCACTGGAATATTTGTCGAAGGCTTCTTCGTTCATGCAATTCCAAGGTCAGCTTATCACACTTTAGTACATTGATATCTGGAAGCTCAACACACTGGTTTGGCTCACATGATGTGCTTGGATCCTGGCTTGATATAGATATTTTGCTGTCATTGTCCTGAATTTCAGATACGTTGCTTTTGCTGAGGTTGTGGCCACCGGCATCCGAAATAAATGGATGGACTTCATCCATAATTATGTCAGTAGTTATCTCCTGTTTTGCATCACTTTCATGTTCATGGAAGACTGCAAACTTTGTAATACAAGAGCGCTCATTTATTTCAGAATTATCTTCGTCTTCGCTGTGATAGCTGTCTTCAAAATAAGAACGAGTACTCATTACGTCAATGTCCTCGCAATGTACGTTATGTGAATCATTTTCGTCCACCTCGTCATGATTTTCAAAGTCATGAGTTTGGACTGCAATTGATGAAAATGAAGTGGCAGGATTATTGCTGCACTTTTTGTATTCCGGATTGAGATGAAATAAAAATATGAGCGCTGATAAGAGTAGTAGCTAAGAGAGGTAATTGGAAACCCTTCCCATTTAAATAACATGGGGAGGATAGGGAAAATAGCATTGTAGGACATTTGCTGACGATGATGATGATTTGAAGGGTTGTTTGTGATATAAAGACAGGATCATTGTATAATATATGCAATGTATAATTCATGCAATGTGAAAAAAGGTATGAATGTGAAAAAGGTATTCAAAGTATACAATGTAAAAAAAGGTAGGTGATAAAAAAAAGTAAGCTGATTAAACAGGAAAAACAGACATACATTAATAAGAATAAAAGAACTAATCGCTATCATCATCACTGTAAACATGAGCATTGACATCCTCATCACACCCAGAATCTAAATAATCAATGCTATCATCAGAATCAAGACCATCATCGTCGTTTGGTTCCATTCCAATAGCAAGAAGATGATCACGATTGTCAAGCTCATCCCTCTTTGTTTCAAGGTAAGCCATGTGGGAACGCCGCCATTCCTGCCGCTTCTTGCTATTGTTTTTCCAAAAACGATCAGCATGTACCTGAGTCGGGTCGATACCCCAGACATATTCAACGAGAATGTTGGATTCTTTGCAGGTAGCCTTATCATGTTCTTGGAAAGCAGTCTTCTCCTCTTCTGAAAGACGGTAGTAAATAGGGCTTTCATTGCTGTCAAAGGTCTCGCACTTAACAACATGGTTAAGATGCACACCCTCGTCCATCTGATTAGGATTTAAGGCCTGGGTAGCAGTGGATCCCCTAGCGTCTTCCACCTCATCGGCTGTGATGTAGCGAAGTGGATATGGGGACATATCGTAAGATGAATCCTCACAAGGTAGAAGGCGCCTTCCTTCATACCAAGAGGGTACCCGAATATGGAGATCGAATCTCTCCCATTCTGCTGACCCGTGTCTATTTAAATACTCGACGACGGTGTTCTCGGTGATCCGCCAGTCAAATCCTTTGGCAAATCCGGAGCGTAGAGCAGTATGGTGAGAACGGTTGAGATACAGCAGCATATCATGGAGGTCAGGAAATCCTTCTCGGTTGTGGACAGGCCATGCAATGCCGTCGGACAGGTACCTGGTTAGGGCCATAACGGCAAACAGAGAACTTCCATGGTGGATCCTGAAGCAAAAACAAAAAAAAAGAACAATAAGATTAAAATTTCATTAAAAACACCTTTTTCACCAACCCATTCTATTTTTTTCTCAATGCATAAATAATGAATAGGATTAAGTAACTTACGGAATGCGATGTTTTTTCCATTGAGCGTGAGGACCTTCAAAAGTAATCTTCTGAATGCCGTGACTGGTGAAATAATCCAGGATCACAGTGGTATACTGCTCATAAAGGGGACCAAAGTTTGCTCCAATGATTTTCGCTTCCCAAACATTGATTTTGCGGTTGGACTGGTGGAAATGGGGTTTGGCCGATTCACCATCCTGCAGCATGATGCATGGCTTCTTTGGAAAAAATCGCTTCTTCTTGTGTGTATTTTTCAACACAACAAGATTGCAATGGGCTCTAGTCTTGGTGGCCTCATTGTATGCCCAGAGAAGGAATACAACTTCGTCGTGACCTTCCAAAGCGCGTTGGTTAAAGCATGCAAATTGATGGCAACGTTTAAACTCACCATCGACCATAAACTTTGAATTGTTGCAGTCCGGAAAACGAAACGTTCGCTGGCCATTTGGTTGAGGTGGAGAGAATAACATGTATGGTACTGTTGGCTCCACCCAACCGCTATCGTTAGACCCATTGGGAATATCTAACCAGACATTGTTACGTTCAAGTTTTTCGATAACATGTTCAATTGGGAATTCGTAAAAAATATGTTTGTAGATTTGACTATCAGTCAATGGAGTAAAACCGATTTCGGCCATTTCAAAAACGAAAAAGAAAATTTCTTTGCTAACAGCAGACTCTTGGCAATGAACTTCGAGTTTTGAGAGCAGGGAGAAGATTGATAACTCTGGCTGCTGCTCATCCCCTTTTTATACAAAACCGGTTCTCTACAGGATGCATAGTTAGAATGCATGCATATTTTTAAAAATATCCTTTAAACATTACGGATATGCATGCATCAAGTACCTAACTACCATTACATCGGGCCATGCATGTGAATGTAAGCTGGTTTATACAAAAAAAAATCTGATACAAGCTTTGCAATTCATTGTTTCTACAAAGTAACTTGCATGTGAATGTAAGCCGGTTTATACAAAAAAATTCCGATATAACATGGACAATTCATTGTTTCCACAAAGCACCTTGCATGTGAATGTAAGCCGGCTTATACAAAAATTCCGATACATACTATGTAATTCACTTTATCCCCCAAAGTACCTTGCATGTGATTGTAAGCCGGCTTATACTAAAATTCAGATATAGGATGGTCAATTCATTGTTTCCACAAAGTACCTTGCATGTGATTGTAAGCAGACTTATACTAAAATTCCGATATAGGATGGTCAATTCATTGTTTCCACAAAGTACCTTGCATGTGAATGTAAACCGGTTTATACAACATTTCTGCTACATAATATGCAATTCATTGTTTTCACAAAGTCCCTTGCATGTGAATGTAAGCCGAGTTATAAAAAAATATTCCTCTAAAAACCGTACAGTATTCATAAGCTATACGTACAAGTTCTCCAATTATCAAGCATATCATAATAAGCTGATTATTATTTTGTTCAAAAAAAATTTAAACGAAAAAGTTTAAAATAAAAAAGGATTCATTCGCAGTTTGTTCTTTGCTCAAGACGGATCTTTATTTTTCTACATTTCTTGTTTCAAAGAAATCTAAGAGTGCTCCCAAGAAATGTCTGAAAACAGTACCCCAACCCAGGTATACTGGGAAATGTGGAGCTGCGCTATATGCAACGATTTCGAAGCTACTGGAGGAAAAAAAGCGTTGATTGAACACATTGTAAGTGCTCACGAGTGTTATGGCTATGAAACGCCATTGAAATCTGAATTGACGGCGTGTTACGTTAAATATCACGCTCGATGTGATAGAAAGTTTATTGAGGGAAAATATGTTAATTTTAACGGGAAAAGCATGTGTTTGGGGATTACAGGAAAGCGAAACAGTTTGTATCAGTGTTCAATGTGCGCCGAAAAGTTCAAAACAGCAACAAATTACGTTGCTCATATAATGACTCGCTGCTCAAAAAATTACAAAAAATCAAAAATTCAAGATCAAATATCTCCTCAACCAAACTTTGCAGAAGAAAACGGTAAGTCGAATTTCTTTCGGAATTTTTTAATTTTAATTTTAAAATTTGTGATTATTTTATTTCAACAAATAATTTAAAAAACCAATGCCTATATTTATTTCATAATCAGCCGTAAAATGATTGATACTACATTTTTTTTAAAATTATTATTTTCAGAAATTGTCGAAAAAGATGATATAATGCCATCCCAGGACAATGCATTACTCACAGAGGCTATGGATGATGTTGAACTTATGCAAGCCATTGACGTGTATGAGGGTAACTTAAACATTCAATCAAAGATGGAGGATGCTCTACTAATGCAGACTGGTGATGTTTGTGAAGAAAACGCAAACAGACGAACAACGCTGGACGAAACGGGTCATTCCATTAACAATTGTGACAAAAACGTAAACCATCTATCAGATTCATCCCATGTATCTGTTCAGTGCATTAATAACGTAACCATTCGATCAGATTCGTCCAATATGTCAGTTATTAAACCTCCCTTTAACGAAAGTGTTAAAAACCTAAACAAGCGATCAGCTACGTCTCCAATTCCATACCCAAAACCTGTAAAGCGGATTGGAAATTTTAAAATCGGTCTAGATTCAAATGGTATTTCACAATGTTCTCCTATTGCTGGAAACGAAGAAGAAGACGTTATACCACGTAAGTTTTGCCCCACTGCAACTCCTGAACCGTCCTGTATTCCAGCGACACCCGAATCACAACTTCCTGCAGTAGATGACTGGGACATGCAGCCAGAACCGAAAGTAAAGGCTTATCTAGTGAATCCGGACGTTATAGAGGACGATGACATTAGAAATTCTGTCAGCGATGTTGACGATCATGATGAAATTGACGATGAACGCCCCCACATCATTCAGCAAGGAGGCGGTTCTCGGCAAGAACAACCAGCAGCAGCGCCGTCGCAGGAAACATCACAACGGCAACAAGACAACGAAGCTCAGGTGCGGTACGTAAACGATATTTATATATTACGTAAGCGTAAATGCATATTTTGTACACCTCATCAACCTTTTATTTCCGTTGGTAGATTACTAGATCACATAAGACAGGAACACAAAGACATTTATTTAGCTTACATGGCATCACAACAGCATGGTGCGGGTATTTCCGATGAGTCTCTACCTTCATTTCCGATAAGAGAAATTAGCTCATCAAATGATAGATTTGTATGTGTATACAAACTAGATTTAAAACCCAAAAGGGAATGGTCTGACTTGGAGGTTTTCATTAGGGCTATCCGTAAATCGCTTCATCAGAAACTTGAAGCTATTCATGATGATCCACTAATTCATAACGGAATCAGTATGAACCAATTTAGAGTTCAATTTGTTAATACAAGCATGTACCAAAAGCATGATGACACCCCGCAAGGCTTTTCATTTGCTGTTCCACTACTTTATGTACGGCATAAAGGTGAAATCCAGGACGTGTTAACATTAATGTCATCATATTTACTACAGAGAAATGAAGAGCTTACGTATAATGGTTCTGGGTTTATTCATGTTAAGGTAACGGATTTTAGATTCACCATTTACCGTACAAAAGTTATGAACGGGGCGGGAAAAGCTGGTAGCTCTCTACCGACATCTCTAGCAGAAAAGAAATGCTTGCATGATGTGGTGGATAAACCAGGTAGCCAAAAAAGTAATCAATGTTTCGCACACAGCATTTTGATTCATTTTGAAAAGTTACGAGAAGAAAAAAAGGGGGGTAAAAGACAAGCAATATACAATCGTATGAAAAAATACACCACCAATTATTTTGATAATATGCTTGCTAAACATGATAACATAATAGAATACCGTACAGCAGATTTATATAAAGAGAATGATGAAGAGCTTAAAAAACTTCCCGATAAAATAGTAATCGATTTTAGAAAAATCAAATTCCCGTTCTCAGTCTCACAATTTAAAAAATTCCAAATGCAAAATCCAAACTTGGGTTTCTGCGTGTTAGGTTATGACGATTGGAAGTACAAACCAAAACCACGTAAAAGCAAAAAGGTATTTAAATCTAAAGAGTATGTTGATGACTCTGACATTAGTGAATCTGAGGAGGAAGTATTACAGCCAGAAGAAGGTTTTGTAGAACCAGAGGCTGAAAGTGATAGGGATAGTGATGCTGATAGTCTAGCAAGCGAGGATGATGATGATGAAGATGAAGAAGATTTCATATGCTCACCAGGGTCTCTCACATCCAAAGGTGTAGAAAAGTACCGAATTAACCAAAGGAAAATCCGTAAACGCATTCATCCTTTCTATGTAACTCCATATAAGACTGACTTTATGTTAGATATATTGTTTATCTTTCGAGAGGATTACGAACATTTCGTGTACATTAAAAACATCACATCTTTATTGACAAGAGGTTGGCATGAAGGAAAAAACATGTGTCGTTACTGTCTTCATTGGATCAAGAAGGAGAATTATAGTGAACATGTCGAAAACTGCAGTGCTTTTGGTAAATGCAAAACTGTAATGCCTACAAAAGACTTGTCCTTTAGAGATTTTCACAGAACACTACGATCTGCATACACGTTTTTCCTTGATTTCGAATGTCTTCTGGAAAAGGATGGTAGAGTCAAAAATGAAAACACAATAATTGACAGCACTCACACGCCTTCAGGTTATGCCTGGACATGCATTAATTGGAATAATGAGATTGTAGAGCGTCAAGTATATCGCAGGGACCCTAATTCTCATGAAAATGATGTAGATGTAGGTAGTCATTGTCTAGCATCACTTTTAGCATTTGCAAAGGAAAAGCAGGAAGAGGTCATACAATTCAATGAATTGGCTAAAACAACAATGACTTTTGAGCATGCAGCTGACTTGGAAAAAATAAATAGAATTAAATGTGACCCAGACTTTGACTTCTCAGAAGAAGAATGCGTAATCTGCGGCCATGCTTTCAAAAATGAAAAATTCATAGATGAAATTCAGGAAGAGGAAGGTGATAGTAAAGAAAAGAAGGACAAACCGGTTAGTATTGTAAAGCATCATGAGCATTTACCTCCTTACAAATTTATAGGGCTTGCACATTCTACTCCATGTAACACTGAAGCACGTATTCGAAAGTCCTTTTCCGTCTTTTGTCACAATTTTACAGGATACGACTCGCATGTTATTTTATTGGCTGCAGATGATAATGAACTGGTTCAGGATATTAAGTTGATAGGGTCCTCATCTGAAAAGATTACAGCATTGACAATTAATAAATTGCTAAAGTTTGCCGACTCTTTGTCCTTTTTTGGGGGAGCATCCTTAGATTCTACCGTTAAAAGCTTGGGAGAAGGGGATTATGAACTTTTTCATTCAGAATTAAAAACTCTCTGCACTAAACGAGGAGTTGAGTATTCTCCAGAAATATTTGATAGGCTTAAAGACAAAGGTGCTTATCCATATACGTACATGGACTCATTTAGTAGGTTTGAGGAGACTTCGCTTCCACCAAAGGAAGCTTTTTACAATGATTTGAGTGAATGTGATATAGAGGATGATGTATATGCAAACGCACAAGCAGTCTGGTCGCTACTGAAAATTAAAAATTTGGGAGAGTGGCATGACTTATACTGCTTTGTAGATACGTTACTTCTGACAATATGCTTCGTGAAGCTTCGCATTGTTATGTATAATTCATTCATGTTAGATGTAACACATTACGTTTCGCTACCATCATTCACATTAGATGCTTGCTTGAAGTTTACAAAGGAAAAAATTGAATTAGTAAGAGATCCTGACATTTATATTTTTCTAGAGTCCGCTGTTCTTGGAGGTTTATGCACTATAGGTGACGAGAAAGTGGTAGCCGCAAATAATAAATATTGTGACAAGTATGGTGCTTCTAAACCAACAAGTTGGCTTCTTTATGCAGACAAAAACAATCTTTACGGTGCTAGCATGCTAACGGCACTACCTGTTGGCGAATATAAGTTTTTGGATAAGTCAGCACTGAAAATTATTCAAAATAATCCGCATCAACATGTTAGTATGATGGGAGAAGATGATATGTACGGTGAGATTTTAGATGTAAGCATAGAATACCCCAAGGAAATGCATGATGAATGGAACTCATACCCACCAGCACCTTCAAAACGATGTGTCAATCCATCTGAAGTTTCATGCGAACAGCAGAAGATGGGTAACCTTTTCTCTGTAGGAAATGCAGCATGGAAAACCGAAAAAATGATTGCATGTTTAAGACCAAAAAGAGTCAAGTGTCATTACCGTACGCTAAAATTATGGGTAGAGCTTGGTGTTAGAATAAAAAAGGTTCATAAGGTGTTATATTTCAGACAGAAAAAATGGATGAAAAAGTATGTAGACTATAATTCTCAAGAAAGGGCAAAAGCAAAGACAAAGGTAGAGATAAACTTGAGAAAATTTTTAAATAATTCTCTTTATGGTAAACAGATACAAAATGCTCGTAAACGTGTAAATATGATAGTGCTTAACTCTACTGAGAAACGGGAACGGTACTGTAAAAAACCAACACTAAAATTCATACATCGTCTAACAAGTAACTTGAGCCTTGTTGTATTAGAGAAAACATCTGTAACATTAAATAGTAATATGGCCAGTGGTGTAACCATTCTTGAAGAAGCCCGAAAGAACATGTACACTTTTTGGTACAAGTTTGTAAAAACTCATTACCCATCAGCGTCGTTACTTTATAGCGACACTGATTCCCATGTCATAAAGTTTGAATGTGAAAACATTTACGATGAAATGAAAAAACATGCACATGAGTTTGACATGTCAGATTATGACCCAAAACACCCCATTTGGGGACAATATTATGATGCCACAAATAAGAAAATTGTAAACAAAATGAAGGACGAGATAAGTAATGGGGTTCTAACAAAGTTTTGTGCCTTAAAGTCAAAGCTTTATGCATATGAATATGTTCAAATTGATGGGGAAGGTAACAGGATCCTTGTTAAACAGGAAAGAAAAGCAAAGGGTGTACCACGGGTTGCCCAACGGAAAACTAGGTTAGAAGATTTCGTAGGTTGCCTCGAAGCTCCACTACAAACCTTTGCAGAATTTAAAACAATTCGTAGCTTTATGCATAAGTTGGTGACATTACAGCAAAAGAAAAGGTGCTTAAATAGATTTGATAATAAGAGATTTGAGTTGGGGCCTGCGCTGTCCCTTGCTCTTGGCCATAAGGATGTGCCTATGTATAATAATTGTCCTCAATATGATTTTGTAGATTTAAAAGAATATTTTAAGGATTCATACGAACGTAAATTATTTAGAAATATGAATAGAATGTTATTTGCTGGAGAGGAAAAATGTGTTCAAGATGTATGTAAATAATAATGTGATTTTTTGTATATTTTAATGCATGTGTGAAATGAAAAAAAAAATAAAATTTTCATTATTGACCTATATTTTTTAAACGTTTTTGTAAAACCCAATTCATATATAAATGTGTTTTTTTACTTGCATCAAACCTCATTTTAATTTCACAAGTTGAGACGAGAATACTTCTCTCATTTTACTCATCACTTTATATTAAGCATCATCACTTTTCACACTTAAAATGGAAGGCACTGCTCAAATGACAACCAATGGTGAATCAAATGAAAAAATTACATTTTTCACTGCGGAATACTTAACGTTAATGACGTCGGCGACAAATGGAGAACATAAGTCTATTGGTCGTGCCTTGAGGATACCATCAAAGAATAAAAAGTGTGCATACAAATATTTCTTTCTGACTGATGAGGAGTATGAAAGATTGACAAAATCGATCACCACTGATGGACAGAAATGGAACCGTGAAAAACGTTCCATTTTTGACACATGTTTACGTAATGACGAAAACTGTGCAAACATTCAATCTTACATCGATTCCTTACCAAAATTTACTGCTCCAATCATTGACGAACAGGTTCTACTTGAAACATTGAGGGATGAATTTAAAG
>JAHZMV010002888.1:0-36456 GCA_027743765.1 Coecobrya sp. COE2 | reverse complement strand
TAACGTGCTCAGCTCGATGGAGGGCAATGCGCTGAGAACGTCTCGAACATCGCGGGTCACTGGATGGCTATGCTCGCTGTCTTGTAAGTCGTCACTAAGAAAAAGGAAGGTTTATCGTATTTAATTTTCTTCCTTAAAAATATTAAAAAGAAAAATTTTTACTTATATTTTTACCTGTGCCCTACAATCCCGTTGAGAAAACGGACTGTAGCGAACTGAAGGAGAAAGGATGTATTGGCAATTTCCAGGGCTTGTGCTTTCGGCTTGTTAAAACCAAACGCGGTCCCCACAGGGGACTGAGGATCTGCATTTTTATCTGTGGGGATTACATAAAATCATGGAATATTTTTAGTCTATATAATTATTAAACTCATATACATTATTATGTTATTATTATTATTATTATCATTATTATTATTACGCTCTTTCCACAAATCCATTTCACGAGATCTCAGCCTGGAAATGTCGGAGCGAGCCTTTTTAATCGCATCCAAAACCTTGCTCGAGGGAATGTTCTTTTCATTTCGATCAGCGTGCCATTTCCCAAAATCAATGCGACGAATGGCATCTCCCTCGCAGTGCATTGGGGAGTTGCTAGGAATTTAATTATAAAGAATATTATTTATTTTAGCCTATTTTAATAATAAACTGTTATGCATATGTGGTCATAAAATATATACGCACAGGAAAGGATCCTTGTCCAAAAATACTCTCGGTTGAACCTCATCAACAGCATTACTATTATCACAGACTATCCTTCCCAAGGTCACCGTTCTAATTTCCTGAAGTTGTTCCAACGTAAAGGAAGAAGGTGGAAGGTCATTCTCGTACCAAAAACGGTCGCCATTTTTCAATTTTTGAAATTGTATCCCCAGCAAACATCCAAATGTCGGTCCGACCACAGCTCCTTCTTGAGGATATTCTGCTAACGCCCCCGAAAACAAGTCGATATCTTCCACTGACCTATTCCACCAAACAATTTTATTTTTTATGGGGTATTTTGAGACAATCCAAACATTTCCTTTTTATTTTATTTATTTTTACCCGTAAACGGCAAGCAAGGCTTCAATAACGTCCGCTGACATTGTGCTGTTCAACTCTGAAAATTGTTTCACTTGACCGAGCCCACACAAATGGCGATAATAAACGTAACCAGGAAGACCATGATCTCTGCCCTGTTGTATAAGCTGAGCAGCTAAATCCAATCCATGGAAAGGATCCGTTTCAAACATGCGGTTGGTCATGACATTATTTATAAATTGATCCTCACTCTGCGCCTTGCCCCGAAGCAAACCTCGTAATAACTGGTCCAGCACCCCGTTCCGGTAAAGATCAAACGGGGAATAGAAAGAATCCGAAATACTTTTCTCTGCCAATTTTTTCCATTTCTATATTTAAAAAAATATATATAAATATCTGTAATGATCCAACTTAATTTAATAATTCAACGTCATTTCTTTATTTTGTTTACCGAGTCATATAACGGCATAAACTTTGGCATTAAACTGGCAAAAAACCAAAGTGCAGCACCGGCAACGGCATTTAAAACGCCGACATTTGTGTTGATATCGTAACCATTATAAAATCCAAATGTTTGACTTTTCAGTCCATAGTCGGTTACAACACCCTGGCCCAGTACAACTGGAAGGTATTCATTGTACGTGATATGCTGTATTTCTGCAATCACCACACGTCTCGCTTCCTGAAAGAGGACCTCATCCGACCAGTGAGGATTCACCTGGCTCAACTCTCTCGCAATCCGGTTGTGCTCACGAAGCCACACGGTGTGCATTGCAGCAAGGCCAATGTGCTCGTTAACTCGCTCGTCTCCTCCTTTGAAACATCTTGCAAAAATAAAATAAAAGATAAATGAGGTAATAATAATAATAATCTCTTTTTTTGCAAAAATAAAAAAATAAAAGTAGGACAACAAACAAGACAACGTCATCACTAAGCTTTTAAAAACATGCTAAATTATTCATTCCATCATGTTGTAATAATGGTGCGTGGGTGGGCACGGGTAATTATTTAAGCCTACCTGAAATCTCCTCCTGTTGTTGACTTGCAGTAAATGGAGCTATTCCCATCAGAAGGCAAAAGTTCTCCACTGCCACCACCAACGCTAACATCCGGGCTTACAGCTTGAGCCCTCAACAATCCTCCCTGAAATAACCGTAACTCCTCCACTCTTTTCCTGGTTGTTCCATAAACGTGACTGGCGTCAAGGAAACTACTTGCCTGGTTGATTTGTTCCCTTGGACCTAGAGTACATCCAATCCTGGGGGCTACACTGGATCTTACATACTCTTGACAAATTTGTTTCCCGACCTTTCCATAAAATGGGTCATTTTCAGAAATCCTAATAGGATAACAGTCCGGATGGAAGTTTTCAAATGTGACGCCACAACACTTTATAGGACTCCCGTTGAAGCCAGACATTTGAGGCGTGTGTGCAATGTCATGGGAAACAAACTCGCCCCATACAACGGTCAATGCCATGAGATGTGCGTGAGGACGATCAGAGTCCTTGTGAATGGCGAGGGAGACGGAGCGTGCCGAAGGGAGATGTTTCCGACCATCCATACTCATTCGTGGGGAGCTCACGCCTGTCATCATTATCATCAAAAAAAAGATGTGAATTAAACATGCAACGGAAACAAAGTCGTGGAACGAAAAAAAAAAGAAGTTTTGTTTTACTTTTGATCTTGACATTCAACCAATTTTATACTCACTATAATAATCACAGTTATCAAACTAATCATAATTATCATCATCATTTTTTTTCAACAGAGTCATAACGCATTAATAATAATAGCGGTGAGAAAAGACAATGAAAAATCTTAGAGAAATGAGATTAGACAGCAAAATGAATCGTTTAGAAAAAAACTAAAAGGTTCTCATCATCAACCATGATTCCCATAGTATTATTAATAACCTATTTAAAATATTTACTGCGGTGCAGTTTTCAAACTCTAATTTGCATAAGCGCATTGTATAATTTTGCATTATTTATTCCCTTGTTTCAGCCATATAATTAGGTTCATATTTTTTTTAAAAAAATGATAAGACAAGTTGTTTGACCTACCAAAAGAGCACGATTATATATTTTTTAGGAAGTCTCACGGAAGTGGAATTTATATAGTAACCATGTTAACTTATTTTTAATACTATTTTATTTACCACTTTTATTCATTTTTTATTAACAGAGTCCCTGATATCCAAATTTGGCAACGAGTACGCAGTCTGCTCCCGGGTTAAACGATATCTAAAAAAATACAAAAAAGTTTTACAAAGATTTATTTTCTTCAAAGTTGCTGCAAAATCTTGGCTGGTTTTTTAGTACTTTTGGGCGATAATGTGAGAAGCTTCTTCGGAAAGAAGTGAGATCCTTGAAGTGTTTTGAGCAGCGCTATTTGCTTTGTGTGAGGTGCTCATAAACCATGCAGCAGAGCCTGGCTTGTGGAAAGCACCTGAAAATAAAATGATAAAATAAATTAGTTTTTGAAAAAAAATCCTTCCAAGTATTTTTGTTATCTGAAAAAAAGTATATTTTTTTGGAGTTGTCCCACCTGCATTGTAGATTTGGGGTTGGAAATAGTTAAATCTGTGCGAAACTATTTCCTGTGCTCGACTCACTGCAAATCTGACATCCTCCGCGGTTATATTCGGCAGTACAGGATATGCCGGCGGGTTTGACGTAGAAACTTGTCGACGTACTCTACTCAGCAAATTTGAGCTGAAAAATTCATCCTCGCTATCTGGCTGGTGATGATCGTAAAGGAAGTTTGCGTGTTGTTCCTTCTCATAAAATTTATAAGTGGCATGGTTGCTCGTGGTTATAGGGATAACTGAAGTGAGTGCTAAAAATAATTGTGCTGTTGCATTTATTCGTCTCCATCTACAAAAACATACGCAACAAAACATTTTTTTTATCCCAAAAAAATTATTCGCAAACGACCTTGCCAAAAAAAATTGCACACACAATTTGACAAAGATGACATATTTTTTTTCCTCCTGGACCAAAAATTGCAGAAATTAAAAAAAAAATGCAACGGCTACATCATCATAACCATCCATCAAAAACAAATTATGAAAATGAATTTTCCCCCTGTTTTCATATTCATTGCACTTGCAACAGCTTCATTCGTCGTTCTGCTGCGTTTTGTATTATTTTGCATGTTGCCGTTACAACGACCATAACTGCTATGCACACAGATGCAGACGACGAGAGTAGAAAAAAACCGTTGGTTCATCTCCTCATCTCAAGGTAACCTCTCTCTCTCTCTCTCCCTTGCCATTATTACCAGCAGCAGCAGCACAACAATAAGCCTTGTTTTATAACTGTTTATTATTATAAACGTTTTATATTTGGATGTGCATTGTTACTCCACCACACGCCATTCTACAAAATAAGGAATTATTAAACCCATTCATTTCTTCAAACAAACGCTAAATTTAATTTTGCACAAAATCCCATTCGTCTGTCATCTCCTTGTCATCATTTTTTATATATAAATCTTGTGAGCAAAATGGACAAAGGATAAAGATGAGATGAGAGAGAGAGGAAGTTGCTATTTATGGCGTTTTGCATGTAAGGATATGGATGGCGTTATTTTAAAGAAAGTAGAGTAGTCTGAATAAGGACTCAATAATAATTTGAACTATAAAAAAAATTGATAAGACTGAATTTGTTTAACCCAAGTGACTATAATCTTTATGCAACTCACACAAACAATCAAGAATAGACCACCGCCACACAGTTACTCAAGTTGTTACAATAATTTTTTTGTTATCTAATAATAATGATTGGAAAGGCGAGTTGTGTTACACTTAATATGATTATTTACGATCAGGATGAGAAGGAAGTTTACAAAAGATTATATGGCATCATCACCCATTCATGTTTGCTGGCAATTGTCAGTTACCTTTCATTTTCGTCTCAACAACACACACCCAACCTATAACAAACCAAAATGTAAGGTAATGTGTGGATATGTATGGCAGGCACCTTAAAAGCGCCTGCTATGCTCCCATAATAATATGTCATTTGTCATGTTGAGAACTTTGATACGGATGATGATACGATGAACGGATATAATCTTCTTATTTCAAAACCTTAATTTTAATTCTGCAGAGCAGACGCCAGTCTAAGGGACTGACGCCAACAAATATTTGGACTACTTTCAATAAACCTGTGAGGAGGAGAGGTACATGAGAGGGTATACCTAAATTAGGTACCTAATTGTGTATACCGTCAATATAGTCTAATTACAAGTTTTAATCCCACTCTGGATATTAAAAATGATTATGGCGTCATTGATGATCATCGCCCTTTTTTTGCTAATTTTGTGTCGTAGACCCCAGACCTCCCCCCGCCTCAAGAATAATATGGCGCAATCAATGGGTCATTAGCCAAAATAAATACTTATTTTTTTTGTGTAAAAAATATATTTCAAACAAGATGAATGATGCAAAGTTGCTGATTAGCCATATGAATCATTATATTTTTATACCTAATAAATAATTGCTCGGAGGCAAAACCTCAAGTGGAAATGAAAGGAAAAAAAACGATGACGGTGATCATATTCCAGTGAAATTATTTTTCTAGAAATTGTAATTAATGACATGACAATCATGGAAAGTTTTGAAGCTTCATTTTTTGTAATAAATTCCTTTCGAGTTTATTGCTTCCAAGAAATAAAAAAAGAGGCATGTGTGCAAGTTCAACCTTGAGTACTCCTTGAAGAAAAATATATATTAATTTTCATTTTTAAAATCCCTTTCATCTTATCAAATACAAGAAGCATCATCGCCTCCTGAGGAGATGGAGGTGACACTTTGAATAAAAATGGATGTCTGTCTGTGTGTATGTATGTGCCGGTGACTTACTGTCAGCATTCAAGACGATAGCCAGGTGGCCAATAATTGAAATTAAAAAAATATATATTAGCATAATTACATATCTTGATTTTTAGGCAGCAGAGAGAAGAATACAGTGATCATGATCATGAATGATTTTTATGATGATGGCTATTCAAAAGGAAAATCATTTTTCTCGTCAAGGTCATTCCGAACAAATAGCGTTGCAGTTTTTTTATGCATGCATCCTCTGCTTCAGAGTTTTACATCCTTCTTGTTTCAATACAGAGAGGATTTAATTATTAGCACACGTGCAAAAATATATACACATGTCCTTTGTTGCTTCCATTGTTGCATAATAGCAAAAAGGAATTGAATACATTATCATTTTTGTTACGACCCACTCTACACAGACATTGTTGCTCTGTGGATATGATTTTTTGTGTTTTTTATTTTCCCTTTCTTTAACTCTGGCCAAACTAAACCAGGTAATTTAAATAAAATATTCATTGTTCGTGTGCGTACGTGTGGATACCACACAACCGACATTTTATTTTTTTGCTTTTTTATGGCCACATAAAAATTTCCCAGTAATAATAATAAATGTAATAATAATAGGTAGTTATTAATAGTTAACTAAATATAAGCGCTCTCTACCAAATAAGGTGCATACGATATTTCTTTGATCTTTTGCTGTGTGACCATCAACACTTTACATTTGAAAGATTTGATGAGTCATCAGGCCAAAAGGCGAAAGAAAAAAATTTCCACAAAAAATGTTACGAAATTTGTAACAAAGTTAAAGGGTGCATCAATTATAATTGACTTGAGGAGAGGTTCTTCTTCGAGACAGATTGAGTGGAAGGGGACGGTTAGTTAATTAGCGGTTTATTTTAGGCAACAAAAGTGGAGGTGGAGTAGTAGATTATGTGGGTTTGGTAATAGTAAATAAATAAGTCATTAGGATCATAATATTAGCTAAGGCGGTTTAACGACAGTAATCTCATTTGTTATAATAATCCTTTTGAAAATCACTGATCCGTTAAAAAATAAACCGGCGTAGCATATCTGCTCTACTGCAACAATAATGCAATCTTGTTTAAAAATTATCTCAATTAATGTCAGTTGGATGACTTTGTGTGCAATTTATTTTTTTGCTCCAAAAATAATTAATTGGGTTGAACGATAAAATAAATAATTTAATTCAAGTCAAAGAAGACGATCCACTTTTTTCTGTCTGCCAATCCATATTTAAATATATAAATCATTAACTAATTAATTAGCTCCTTTAATGATAAAAATATTCAAAAAATAATAATCGTATCTAGTTCATGAACAACAACAATCTCTCTAAAATGCTTAACCTTTTTAAGCAAGCATAGACCACCTAACATCTTCACATCTCATTTAATATTTAATCTCAAGTCACGAGAAAGACAAATTGTTGTTTCTCTACGAACAATGCCTTGTTTCATTGTTGCATTTTCTTGCCCATTTCTGGCCATGTGTGTGATATAACATGTTACAACAGAGTGCAACAACAACAACAATGCCCAGCGTGATAATGAACAACAACAACTTGAAGATGACTAAGATAACCATTATTAAAATTTGTTCGAAAAATGTAATAACGATTTTTACTACTTTATTTTTACATGCCTGCTTGTCTGGTTGAGATAAGCCATAAAAAAGTCCTCATCTTGAGAACAGGATATGCGGACCTTTTCTGTCGCCGGAATTTTTTTTACATCGTCGCGTCGACCATAGACCGACCGACACCTATTATCTTAAAAAACTATCAATTGTCACTCGTGAGGAGGAACAGGTAACAATACAAACAATTTATTCATCGTCGTCGCCATTTCAGAGAGAGCAACATTGAGACTGTTTAAGAAGAGGAATTTAAAAAGTGAGTCAAGGTCGCTTTTCACTTCTCCCCGCCGCCTGCTGCCGACTAATTAGAAAGATGATATGATAATATTCATCCTTAAAAAATCCATTCTGCTCTACAAGGCGATCACTTTAAAGTACCTGACCTGGGTACCTGTCTATTTTCTTGGTGAGTAGCCCTGAAGAAATAACTGGCCCATTTTTTTGTGTCCATCTTTAAACAATTATATGGCCATATAATATTAACATAATCTATTAGCACCTTCTCTTATGCAATCTATTGTCCTTTGTCATTTTTTTTCGTCAAAAAATACTTGCCATTGTTTTTTTTCAAAACTTTCGAAAAATATATGAGTCATCCGAGCAATTAACTTTAGTCGTTTTGCTGGAAAACCTTGTGCTTAGAAATTTCTTAGAAAAAACATCTTCCCTCTGCATCGGTTGCCGTTTAATTTTAAACGGCAACCTCAAACATAATGTTGTATCGATGGCAAATCAAGATTGCCGTGTCAGTCGTCAGCCACGTCGTCACGTACCCGATTTCAATCAGTATCAATGGCTCACTTGTTTAATAAATTGTTTTATAACACAAACAGCAGCATCCCGTGAGAGAATGCTCATCAATCTCAAGAGTGATCAACCAAGAAGAAAGAATAATAAGCACACTGGGCAATAATAATAGACAATAGAAAAAAAAATTGAAAGTTTTATCCTTTTACAAACCCTGATAATAAATTTTGCAGGTCCTTTTGAGAGAGCAATATAGAATTTGCTGCTGCTATTATACCAGGCCATGAGTATGACATGCTCTCTGATGATTTTGATTTTGTTTGTTTGTTTATGTAAATCAACAATTAAATCCGATTATTTTTATATTACATTCCATTGTTGCCACTTTGTTCTCTCTCTCTCTCCGCAAGAATTTATCAATGGCTACCAAATTGTCACTGTCGAAATGACACGTTATTTAATTATCTTTATTTATCTTTCTCAATTAGCACACATCCATCAACCAAACCTATAGGTCAACTTTTTATGTAGTTGTCTGCATACCTAATTTTTATGTAACCAAATCCTTCAATTAACATGAAAAAAACAAGATGCATTTTTTTCAGCATTGAAAATGTTTTGCAATAATTTGCAGTACAAATTAGCAACAGCAAAAAAACAAGTTGTTGTTTCTGCTCTGCTGAGCAAACTTGATTTTTCCCAGGTGGATTTTTTTTTATTTTCAGGAGAAAATACATTTTTTTTACGGCAATTTGCAATTATGCATCCTGCTTACATCAGTAAAGATGACTAATAATTTTTTTTGTACCAAGAAACCCAAGCAACAATTTTGGTTCCCGTGAGAGAGATGATGAAGATCACGACGATGATCAACGAATTGTCCGGTTTTTTTTGTTGCACATCCACCACCTTTTTGTCTGTCTGCCTACTCAATTGTTAACACTGTAGCGTAGGTGCTATTGTTGGAGGTAATAATTTTTTTCCTTTTTGTTCATATGATTCATTATTGAAATCGAAAGGCGTACAAAAAATATATATGTGATCATGAACTTTACATAAACTGAGTGTGTTTGATTGATGACGGCGTATATAATATTTTTTGGCATGACAAATTTTCTCACGATCGGCACAAACGCGCATGAAAAATACGGAGATGAATCCTCGTTATCATCCGACAATAATAACGATGACGTTATAGATTATATAGGGATGATCAAGGTGTTAACCTTTTTATCACGTTTTTTTTTGGAAAAATTAAATTTTAAGAAATATTTTTTTTTATATGTTCCGACCTGTTCGTCATGTTGACTGATTGAAATCCTCCAGCAGACAAGCTTCTGCTTTGTTTGGAAATGGAAGTTAATTAAAAAAAGTTAACTAGTGCAAATGCTAGTTTAATTATACACATAACACCAAAAAAGATAAATGAAATTTTTTTTCACAAAACTGGAGAAACTGACACTTGTACAATTTTTAAAAACAATTTCTGGCTATTTATTACATTTTTTTTTCAGATAACTATAACGAAAAACTGATTTTCATGAAACGATATTATTTTTTTGCAAAAAAAAAACTTGCCGAACGTTTCATAGAATAGTGAAGAGACAAGCGTACAAAATGGAATGAAATCATTCGCATATGAAGCGCCACAGGTATATATGCTGATGAATGAGTGGCGAGGGTGCCGTGGTGTTCACTGCAGACATTCTTGAACGCAAGTGAGGGTGATTCCTCTGTGTGAACAATGGATTTAAAGTGTCTAGCATATCGTGAAGCTCTAAGCTTCTCAAAGGTGAAAAAAAAATATATTCATTCATTCAGCGAGAGTGATTTTTTTAGCAGCAGCATGCGGCGTTAGTGCTATTTTTGCATGGACAACTTGAAATTATACAAAAAAGATGCCCAAACACTGACATGATATAATTTATGGATGAGATGTATAAAACATTTATTTAACAAATTGACGTAGTTAATATTAAAATGTATATAAATTTCTTTGTATCAAAAGTATAACAAATTGTACAACTAATGTAGGTATTTACTAGTGACTTCTGTGCAAACGTATCACATTAAGATACTAACGACATATTATTATATTTTAATAGGCATTAAGTATAACAATTTAATAAATAACAGTGGTAAGTTAAGTAGACATATTTTTTACAATTTTTTTTGTATCGATAGTTATAATTCGATCAGTTCATCCGAAGGAAAATGTTACGTATTTACAGAGGAGGCAAGTGTGACATTCGTTTTTAAGTGTACTATTGCTTATTGCTATGCCGTGCTATTTTTTTTATAATTTAATTTGTTACCACTAATTATTACAGATTTTTAAGGCAAGATAAATGTAAAAATAAAGAAGCAAGACAAGTATAATCAATATTTTAAAATAACTGATTGCTAAACACAGATTTCGTTATGGCTTTAAAAAAGACTTAATGAGTATTTATAAAACAAAATGCAATCAAAATGGCTTTAAAATTAGAAAAAATATATATATAAAAAATAAATTATGGTAGTTCACTCCAAAAGTGACTTGAAGGCAGGTATGTAATTCTAATAAAATTCTTTAAATATCTTTGGCTAGACCACTATCTAAAATTAAATCCTCTTTCTGTAACAAGCTGCCATAAAATTAACTATTGACCTGTTAGTGTCGCTATTAATTAGTGAATATTACTATAAAATTATATACCAAGTTCCAGAATAAAATCAGATCTGAGCAACAACAAAAATTATTTTCAATTTTTAAAAGTGGACACATAAACAACAATGTTAAATGCTTAAGAAAGGTAAATGCTATAAAAGAGAGCTGATGTAAATACAGAATATATGTACATTTGTCAGTCATAATAAAAATTGATTAACTTGTTACTAATAGACCATTGTTAGTTAACTGTAATATCAACAAGGTGTACCAACAAATCAAAATTCATAAAAGTAATATATCATTTTACAAGTAAATAAATACTTAAATGGTGAGTATACTTAAAATGCAATAATAAATTTCATCTCTAAAATAAATGCAAGATAACCTAGTTGTGATTTCGATTGTAACCTAACTGCTGCTGTTGCGTATTGCTGTTGTTAGCATTATTGCCATACGACGAATTATTTTGACGTTGCTGTGCTATTAACTGCTGCTGGCTCATAACTGCATTTCCGTTAGCGTCCGGATAAAAAACGGTATTGGCTTGTGGATTATCTGTCAGATCCGGAGTCATTCTTGGGGATGATGTAGAAGCAGCAAAGTTGTTTGGAGAGCCACCAGCACCTGGATGCTGAGAAGTGACAGATGTGATAATAGGCGTTTGGCTACCGCCAAGGTTGGAATTTGACGAACTTTGACCAGTTATGTAATAAGTTGGTTGAGAAGGATTTCCTTCGTTGGACAGTCTTATACGAGAATGGGACACACGAGCGGGAGCCTGAAAAAGAAAAATGAAAAAAAGTTAAAGGAAAATAATGGTGATAGTTTTAAATTAATTGTAACTGTAAGTTAACCCACCTCTGTTTGTATAAAGCCACCACTGACTGGAGCAGTTCTAACTTGGGATGAATTAATTGCTCCGGCTGTCGTCCGCAAATTTGGGGATGGACCTTGTCTCTGTTGATATGGTTGAGGTTGTTGCTGAGGATACTGCTGAGTCGCTTGAGGACGGTGTTCAACTGTACCAGTTTGATAATTTACACTAGGCAAATTTTGGTTAGCCAAGGATGCAATCTGGCCGTTCCCTCGGCTAGGTACAACTTGTTGGTGAGGTTGCTGTCGAATTTGTTGGGTCTGTAGAGGAGTTGATCGGTTTGCTGCTGGACTGTCTGACAATAACTGTTCCAAACTAAAACAAGTGGTCTGACTAATAGGAGGGTTTGGATGTTGAGACTGGACAGCAGTGGGGCGTGTTGTTGTTGCATTATTCGGTTGAATATTAGACCCAGGAGGAGAGAATGCTGGGACAACATTTCCACCATGGTACGGCACCTCGTTTAAAACTACGCCTCCGTGTGAGACGACAATAGTAGCGGGAGTATCTGGATTATCGGGATTAGTGGGATTATCCTCTATTATCAGGCAGTCATCGTCATCACTGGAATTACTTCGAGCAACTACATTTTGCTGTTGTTGTTGTCGCTGAAGTTGCTGGATCTGTAACTGTTGAGGTTGTTGCTGGACCTGGACGTGCTGAGGTTGTTGCTGGACCTGCCGTTGAGGTTGCTGGATCTGCTGCTGAAGTTGCTGGACCTGCTGAGGTTGTTGTTGCATCTGCCGTTGAGGGTGCTGAATCTGCTGCTGTGCTGGCTGATATTGTAATTGTTGAACCGACACTTGTCGATAACCTTGACCAGGATCGGTAGAATACGCCGGTGGCATCTGCTGCTGTTGATTCTGCGGCTGCCGTGTGACCTGTGGTTGTGTTTGGTACTGAACATTTTGTTGGGGATATGCTTGACGATTTTGAACTTGTTGCAGCTGTGGATCTTGTTGGAAAGGGCTTCTAACAAGACCCATTTGCCTAGGCGCCTGCTGCAGCTGCGGCATCCTGAACCCTCCCGACTGTGTCTGCATACGGGGTGGGGGTTGTTGTGGCGGTGACGCCCGTTGTTGGGGTGCTTGCTGTTGTGCAAAATACGCCTGATGTTGACTGTAGTTAGTTGATTGACCTTGCCTATTTTGTATCTGCTGTTGCTGTACTTGCTGCCGTTGTGGTTGCTGTGGCTGTAATTGCTGTTGTAATTGCTGCTGCTGTATTTGTTGTTGTTGCTGTTGAATTTGCTGCTGCTGCAAAAGTTGTTGTTGAGTAGGCTGTTGATAAGACAATGGTTGCCGTTGAATAGGAACACTCTGTGCAGCGTTAAACGACATTTGACCTGCTTGCTGGTATTGACTCGTCGGCTGGGATTGCGACGTCTGGATAGACGTTGGCGGTGAAACAAGACGTGTAAAAGAACCAGTATTGTTTGCTTGTTGCTGCATCTGCTGTACATTAATTGATCGCCTTTGTCTACTCACATCATCCTCCTGCTGCAACCGTTGTTGCAACAACTGAGTGAGTTGAGGATTCACATGACTACTATTATTATTATACGCAGGTCCTGACTGTCTTGAAGGTCCTGGATTACTAGGACCCGGTTGCTGCTGCTGCTGTTGTTGGGGAGCTGCAGGCAGGGCGGCTTTATTACTTTCATAAGCCATCTTAAACTTTTCCAATCTCTGCATAAACTTTTCAGGACCCATATTTGTATGATCCATTAACGCCCCCTGATTATACGAAGGTCCTCGAAGGCTTCCTCTAATACACTGCCAGAAACTGACCAGATGGTAGCTCAAATTACTCTTGCCATACTGATCAATCAGCGGCGGTTTCATCATTGTTAACATGAGCACATTTTGAAACAAATTTTCGCCTTGATTATGCTCCCTCTTTTCACACATGAAGTAACCCAGAATCCTAATAATTCTTGTAATGAGCACTACAAGAACGCCACGCAACTTATCAGTGATGTGTGGCCGTTTGGAAAGCATGGTTGCCTCGATCAAAACTTCGAAATAGTTTGCAAGCACTTCAACGGTAGGATCTGCAGCGGTCATAACCATATTCTTTTTCTTGTCATTCGCTTCACTGGGCATACTCGGGTGTTTCATTTTCAAGGCCACTTTAGCAGCATCCATGCTCTCGAACAGTTTATAAGTCTTTTCTCTTACTGTGTTAAAAGCGTCTAGTTTTTTAGTAAGGCTTCCGTCTGGTAGAGTTAATGATGCAGCAAGATTTCTGACAGTTGTAGTTAAGTAATCTTCTGCTTTTTTCACCACAGCAGCTATTGCAGTGTTCAAATCCTTTTCCAAAGGATTATCTTTAAGCTCCGCTAAGGTAACTGGCTCTTGAGCAGTAGGTGGGGGATTTGAAGACTGATTGGACCCGGGACGGGGTGAGGTGCAAACAGACTCCGGAGGTGTGATCATGGTCGGCACATGAGAAAGAATTGAAGCAATCGTTGGAGTCACAGGAACTTGGGAGGCAGTTGATGATGGATAGGAGGCAACCATTACAGGTGGTACGGTGGATTGATATGGAGGTTGAGCAGGTGCTTGAGCTTGTGACGGAAGTGGAGTAGATGTGGGATGACGGGTAACTTGAGGATAAGGGGGTGGTGATATGTTGGTAAGAGACGGTGGACGAAGGGGGCCCTGAGAAGTACCTGGCCTCACTGGTTGGGAAGCAACTGTTGCCGGAGGAACAATTTGAGAGAGAGACATAGCGATTTGAGTGGCTTGAGAAGTTGTATCAAAACTGTTGGTAGAAAGAGCTGTGGAGAAGTTTGGACGAAGGGGTTGCACAACTGTAGGGTCAATGGTATATTCATCCGGGGATAATTGGGATGCAAATTCTTGCAATGCCAATGCTAGGTTGTTGGGTGGCTGATTGGGAACTGGTGGGTCATTGTCCTCCTCTTCGTTTTCGTAGATGTCGTTTCTTATTAGGATAAGCGGTCTCTCTTCATCAGCTACAGATTCCGAGTCTGCAGACTCTCCGGCGTTTCCTGTAAGCGTTTCTACTGCATGGTCTACTGCTGCTGCTGCTGTTCGAGAAGCGTTTTCTGGTAAATTCTCTTGAGCCGTGGTGTCATTCTGTTCACCAGAAGTTGCGGTATTTGTCGAGGCTGCTGAATTACTTACTACGGTCGTTGTACTAATCGCAAGCGAAGGGATAGAGGAGCTCTCAAAGGCATCCAAACTGGGCATTGATAAAATCGGAGGTCGTGATAACCTAGCTGCCGGACCATTTAACGATTTCGCATTATTTTGCGCTAAGCTCGTTTCTTGATGTAAACTGTTAGCAGTACTTATTACAGCAGCAGGCGCAGTAAAACTTTGCACAAGAGAAGCTGTGGTCACAACCACTGCCGGCATGGACACAGTGTCCTCTTCCGGTTCAGGAATCGATAAAACGGGATAATTAACACTGTTTTCTGTATTAGGCACCCTTTCCTTATCTCCTTGCCTTGCTTCATTTATTACAGTTGATGCTTCTTGCTCTGGTTGACTTTCTTCATTTCCCCGACTATCCTTTTCTCCTACAGACTCCACCTGGTTTCTAATTTCCATTAACGTCGCATCTTGTGTGGTCACTGCTGAGTTGGGTACGCTGGCTTCAGTGTCTGGAACGTTGTTAACGAGTGTATCTTCAATTTCTGGACAATATCCCTGTGACCGTACCAATTCCTCTATTCTGGTAAGGACGTGGTGAGGTATTTTCGACAAATCTAGATCCGCATCTTCTTCCGCTTTGAGATGATAAAGATGAACCATCTCAAACGGAAAGCTTGCCTCCGGTTCCCCATTTTCTCGCCGTCCTTTTAAACGTTTACAAGCCCTCAGGGATGCCATGGCAAGAGGGAATATTTCATCATGGCTGCTAGATACAGTTGACCCGGAAGGAGCTACAACGGGACTAGATTCAGTGACTGAAGCCATATTCTGATTGTCCTTATTGGTGGCTTCCTGCTCAGAACCAGAATCCGCGCTTGACGTCTGCTTTCCTGTTTCAACCCTTATCTTCTCACCAACTTTTTGCTTTTTTACTCCAGGTCCTTCTGCATTGTCCTCATCATCGTCCACGGGACGCTTTCTTGAAATTTTGTCACAATCTGAATCCTTGCGGCGATCCTCAGTGGATATGGAGGATGTAGAATTGGCGGTAGGCCCTGTATCAGTCAATGGCACCGCCGTACTAATATCTACACAAGTTAAAACATTCAAGTAACGTTAAACCTTTAACTTATTAAATTCTTTAAAAAAATAATTAAGCAGTCATTAAACTAAATACCTGTATTTGAATCAGTCGAAACAAAATCAGCTTGTGAATTAGCTGCCTCTCCTATTCCAGAATGAACACCTTCGCTTGGACCCCCTGACTCTGAAAGCTCTAGGATTTCTATCACGTCATCATCATCATCCTCCTCACCACCCTCAGGACTCAGTACCGTTGCCGGAACAAGCTCAGCGTCCAAATCAATCTCCACTGGCGACATATTCTCTTCAATTTCCTCCTCTTCATCTTGCGCGTTTTCTGTCGAGTCTGCTGGAAATCTGTCCACACTCCCTGACTCCCCAGATTTATCCTCACATTCACTTGTTATCCTCGCCCGATCCTGATCAGTTTCTTCCTGCTCCCCTTCGTCAGTAGTGATTGGCTCATGATTAGCCTGGTCAACAGGATTTTGACTACTGCTAACTTCTTCAGCACAAACGTTTGACTCGTCAGATTGTACTTGGCTTTCTTCCAAACACTCCAACACTGGCTCCCTGTCCACAGTATCAACACCTTGAGAATCCGGTGATTCCGGTGGCAGTGTACTTGAAGGTCTCTCATCTTCTTCTCGAACAAGTGAAACTGCTCGCAGTGATGTCCTTCCTGCGTCAGAGGATAACGGTGGTTCCGTTATTTCTCCTTCTTTCCCATTTTTCTCAGCTTTTTTCCTCTCTTTAAACTTCAAATATTTCTCCTTCACCAAGGCTTTGATTTGCTCTGAAACAAAAAATAAATAAGTTAACAATCCCATAAACTTCTTAAATTATAAAACTGGGTGGATTTTTTTAAAAAAAAATTGTAATTCTAAAGCACCAGGGGATATACGCCGCATTTTGTTGTTGCCTCGAACAATGATTCCTTTATCAGTAACCCGATTTATTTTACCTTGACGCGAGGGCGGTAACGCCACACTGGATACTATAGCGTCAAACGATCTTATTAACGCCGCCTTATCCTTTTTACCATCCGCTGGAGTCTCCTTACTCGATGACATTTTTGAGAAGTGTCGTCCTACACAAAAAAACATATTATGTACCGTTAAAACCACTTAATTAAATGATTAGTTAACTAATAAAGTCACTGTAGTAAAAAAAATGTGTAAATACTTACAAATAAAATGCATAAATTTGGCATCTGTTCAGGTTGGTCAATTTTTTATCACTGGATGTTAACGGAAATAAGGCCGACGTTTCTTACGCTGAAAATATTTAAAGAAAAACACAATTAAACTTTAAATATTATTTAACTAAACCAATACCCAACACCTCCTCTATTTGCGCTCTCAAGCCACCCAACTTTCTAATCAGTCTTTTACACAATTAGTCAATTAAATTACAAAACAATTAGCTAACCTTTTTGCTTCTACTATCGCGCATCACACTTTAGTTTAATTAAGGTTTTTCGCACACAAACACACAAGAACACAAACAACTGGTTAGGTTAAGTTATTTTACCGCAGTACAAATAGTTATTTTTCTAAAAACAAACAGTTTTTTTCACAACAATAATAACTTGATTTACATTTAATTCGTATAACTGTGGTGAAAGCAAGGCTGTATTTTTAATTGAAAGCGGTTTCATCAGTCTTCGGTACTAATTCACTGTATACAAGAAATAGCTGTATGAGCTATTAAAATAGTTTACTAAATTCAAGTAATTAATTTTTTAAGCTATAGTCAAAAAAAGTAAAATCTCCTTGAACACACACTCCTGTGGGTCTACTATTATAATAACATGTTGTACGGATGAATGCATTAGTAGGTATGCTGGAAACGATGTAATTGTAAGAGTGTATTGCAACTTTGTACACACACGATTAAAAGGATACATTTCTGGTGTGTTTTTTTTGTAATCGCTGCAGGAAAGGGGCGCCCACAAAAAAATAATAAGTAACACTTAACAATTAAACATGGATATTAATTTGTCACCAAATATTTTTACAATGTAATAATTGGATTATTTTAAAGTTTTATAAAAAATATAGTTTTGAATTTTATTTCCAACTTTCTCATTAAGTTACTGTATAAACGTAATTTTGTTTGTGGTACTTATAATATTTCATTCGCCTGTGGTCCATGAAAAAATATCTTAATTACCTTTTATCATCATTACCATTGATTGCACTAGTAATTATTATTAATTATGTTTAACTGTTTTAGAATTACAATATCCTGCAGGACAGATGGACGGAGTCTCAGACAGACTTTCAGGCAGAACAATAAAAGAGTATTGACGAGCACATGGGGCTCGAGCTATAGAAGATATTTTTTTTCTCTGTTGATTTTCCTTTTGCTCGAGTGAAGTTGTAGCCAGTTCGCGCCCTGCTTCTGCTATAACCTTCAACTGTGGTCACTATACTCATCCCATTTGCTCAGCATGATTGGTTCAAGTCGCGAGATTTAGTCTGTCCATACCTTTCGAACAAGAGAACAAAGTGATGTTCATGTAGAAAAACAAGGGATTTATATGGACAAAGTTGTGGAGACAAAGGCTTACAAGAGATTCCAAAAAATATCCCGAATCCACGGCCTCGTTTTACACAAGAAGATGTACATTTTTAATCACATTGACCACTACACTCTCTGATGGGTAGGTAAAGAAAGACTGAATTTACCATATTATTTTGCTCTCAGTTAAATACTTAATTTTTCAAGGTCTATCAAAAAAAAACTGCTGTTGAATGAATAAGCCGTTCATTTAGAAAAATAGTCCGATATAATTTTTTAGCTAATGCAATCACTTTTATGCTAGTTTTTTTTGCTATTCTGCACTAAATATATTTTTCCTATCATTTTCATAAAAAAACGAACGAAAAGACGGATCTCAATGTTTGCGTGAGAAAGATGACATTAAAATGTATGGTAACTTGATAATCATAACAACTTGAGATACTTTGCTTTAAGGCGCTGAATAAGCAATTTGTGACCAATGCAAACTTCAATAACAGCTTTTTTTGCAAACGCTTGCATAAAAGATTATACTTATGTCGTATGATGATGATGATGACCATTAATGTTAATGATGATTTTGCAGAGTAAATATTTGCTGACTTGCAAAAAAATCCTTATCTTGCCCAAGACATGGAGAATTATCTGTTAACCATTTACGAATAGCATGTTAAAAACTAGATGTTTGTTTAGCGCAAAGTAAGGCAAAAAGGTAAAAAATTAAAAAGCTTTATGAAAAAAATAGCTAGAAAGTAATAAAACCAATAGTTATATATTTAGCCAAGCCACATTTCAAGTTTATGAGGAGTTTTAATCAGAAAATAAAAACAATAAATAAAGTTAGTATAAAGATAGCAAAATAATTAGCCGGTTTGATTTTTAGCCGTGCAAACATTATAAATCTTTATTGTTTTCAATATAGCTGCTTGTTACATTAAACTGTGTTGGAATATGGAATATTTTACAGTGCGGATGTGGCAAGGTTGGTTGGTTGCTGAGGTGAAACGCCGAAAAATTCTTGAAGAATCTCTCGGATTATCATCAAATCGTGAACAGAAATGAAGAGGAATATAATTACTTGTAACGTAGGTAGGAAGAGTGAAGAAGGTATCATGAAAAATGAAATGATTTTTGGTTGCTATCTCTCTACCAATCTCTTATCAGTTTTACATAGAGATAAGAAGGGATGCTGCTTGACTCAATTTTCTTTTTTTATAATGTCCTGTTATATACATGCTCCTTTCTGATCTCTTCATGCTCAGGGGCTATGTGCGACTTTGACGAAACGATAATATGTTGAAAGGTCCGGAGGAAAACCTATCTTCCGAAAATGTTAGGAAATGGAAGGAATGGGGTAATGTGAGAAGTCTCCTAAAGATGTTAACATTTTTATGGATTTAATTTGTAAAATTTTAAATGATTATTAACAAAAATTTATTATTATGCTTTTTCTAAGCCATGTTTGCAATTTTATGCCACGATTGAATCTGAAAGCATATCCATGATACCATTAAATAAATGCAGTCATTACAAAAATAATTAAAGAGGAACGAATGAATTTTTTGTTTTATTTTCAAGATTTTTTAAGCTAAGTGATTCAACAAAAAAAGAATATTATACAAGAAAAAAGATGGATAGGACAAAAGGAGATAGTCCTTCTTCTCTTCAGGTGAATAGTTGACAATGTCACATTCAACCGCGCTCACTAACAGATCCGAGTTGACTTGATAACCTTGCCCGACTTGGTGCTCCATGATAGCACTGGCTAAGGACTTCTAGCTTTCCGTTTCAGGATCTTGATCCTTGACTTCCTCCTCTGGGGTGACTTGGGGCGATGGAATCTCTGGTTCCTTCACTTCCAGAGATTCGGTGTTTCCAGCAGACTCTGTTTCTCCAGCAGCATTCTCGGAAATCAGTAATTCTTCTGGGTTTGGCAAAACATCTTCCATCATGGTTTCGTCATGTTCTCCAGGCAAGGTTACGGACTCGGCCCCTTCTCCAAGATATTCCATTGCTAGCTCCATTAACGTGCAGTTCCCATCAACAGTGTCGAATGTGATTGATTCCTCAACAGCATATAATTCTTCGGACATAATACGTCCCAGTTCCACACCGATTTCATAGTCGGTAGCGTTTGGGAAATCTTCGGATAAGTACACATCCTGTTCCATGTGTGGTTCCTCAACAACTTCCATTTCTTCCACTTCAGTTCTCTGTAAAGTTTCAAATTAACAACAATTATCATTAATGTAAATTACCTGTAAAAATGCGTAGTATTAAATCTTTTGAAAATATACATACCTGGTTGACACAAGTGTCAGCGGAATCCTCTTCTTTTGATGCGACAGGTGAAACATCTTCAGAATCTTGACCCATGTCTTCTACTTCAGCGCCGGAAGAAGGTCCTGCGACAGGAGCGGACCTCACGTCATCAGTTAGACCTCCAGTTGCATCAATCGTTACCTCGTTCAAAGTACCGTCTTCACCAATAAGGTACATGGGCATTGATGCCCCAGCGTCAAAGCCTTGATTATTCTCGTCACATGGCAGCCCTGGAATTTCCTTGGGGTCCGAGTTTTCTACAGATACATCCGCAGCGAGTTCCAAATGTGGCTCTTCTACAACGTCCATAACATCAACTTGCGTCTCTTCGAGTTGCTTAAGCTTCTGCAAAGTCTGAAATTAATGAATACAAATTAATTTATATTACAAATTACCCATAATAATTAGTGCATACAGGAAACTTTTAAAACGTACCTCTGCAAATTCGGTTTTGCCAAGCCATCTCTTCACGTCCTCAGGCTCGATCCCTGCAGACGTGTGTTTCTCCAGTCGGTGAAAAAGTTCCCCGATCCAGCGGTCCTGTCCAATTTTCCCGAATTGCCCAGGCTTCAACGATTCCTCCTCTAGGAAGCGATTTATGATTTGCTTACGCTTTCCAGACATTTTGGCCCCCTTTTTCTCTCCAGTTTCTTTACCAGGTCCACGACTAGTAGTTCCGGTGTCCCCATCAGCAGAGTCAGTCTGAAATATATGAATACAAAATTAATGTTTACTTCAAAATACCTATAATAATAAGTAGCTATAGAAAACTTTTAAAGCATACCTTAGAATACTCTAATTTTGCAATCCACTGTTTCAAAATGCTAGGCTCTACTCCTCCACAGCGACGTTCATCCATTCGGTTCAATTTCTCGATCCGTGCATCGCTGCCCTTTTCACCGAACTGGCCGGGTTTCAATGCTTCCTCCTCAAGGAATCGACAAATGACCTCTTTTCGGTTTGCAGACATCCTAACCGACTTTTTAGTTCGGACAGCTTCTCCAGGGGCAGTATCCACGACAGGAGCCATCACATCACCATTTCCCAATCTTTCCGGTTCCGCAGGCTTGGCAGTAGACTCAGACTTACTTGCTTCCCTACAAAATGAGAAAAATATGTATGGATTATTGAATGAAATAAATTAAATGCAAGGTAAAATATACATTAAATTTTTATAACAAAATGGGAACCTACCTGTTATCAACAGTGTCAGTCGACTCATCTTCCTGTACCGGTTGCTCAGGTTGCCCCATGTCCTCCTTGGACACCTCGCTATCAGGAACCGCACGATCTGCCATTTCTGACGCTTGGAAGGCTTTTGACAATCAAAATTGAAAACAGGTCCTTGCGTCTTTCCAGGAATAAATGACAAACAATAACTGAACGAGAAACAAAGTCCTTGGATTTAGTACCACGACTCTTGTAGAGTTTGAGTTAGTACTCTTGAGCGATTTTGGGTTAGATGTTAGATTCTTCCAAATGCCCGAAAATGAATGATCCAAAACTTCAAAATTTCGCCTTTTTATACCAAATTTTAAACAGGAAGTGAAAGCAAATATATTCAAATTGTTCTAAAAATAACTGGAAAACTACATAAATTAGCGAAAAACAAAGGAAAACAGGAAATTGACATTTTGCATAATGTTATCAATGAAAATTAAACTAATTTGCTTCCGCCTAAAATAATCAACAAAATATCCAAAAAAATATTTAAATGTACTGTGTTCCAAGTAACAAATCAGCATCTTCAAATTCTTCACGTTCTCTGGAACATGCATCATATTATTCTAATAATTTTGCTTGTTTACTGGAAGGAAGGGAGAAAGGTAACCTTTTTGGAACATTTTAATCTAATCATCATAGGTCAAGGACACAGAGAAAGGTCTAAAATTAATTAGGTCATTCCAACATCGCATTAGAAGAAAAATATAACCAATTTGTTTACGCTTCACGCGAATGCAAGCGAAAATGTGTTATCGATGCGATGGGATGTTGAACTGTGAATTTTGCATTGTGTGAAATATGCATTTGGTCATGAAAACTCGCATGAAAATATTAGTACTTCAAAAACAAACACATTTTCTCAGCAATACCTGATTTTACTATGAAAAAATTATGATTTTTGCGTAACTTGTTTTTTAAACTTCATTTCAAGCAGTTATGCATTATGTAATGTTGTACTTTATTCTTAAATGAAGTAGAATAAACTCTTAATCATCAGCGCACAAACATTTCTTCTACTCGCATCAGAGAAAAAATAAAAAATGTGAGAAGAACAAAAGCAAGACAATTAAAATAAGTTTTCATGGCTAATCATAATGTTGTCGTTTCGTAAGATATGAAAATTTTTAAATGTCTTATTCGACTAGATCCTTTTTGGTTTCCTTTGACCAATTGGCATTTCTATAATTTTGACGAAATGATTATGATGAAATGTGCTTAGCTAACAAAATATGCGAAATAGAGCATTTGCCGATGATTCTCCTGGAATGCTTTTTAAGTCAATAAAATAACGGTTTCCGGTTTTTGTTGCAGAAATGTCAAAATGGACGAATTCTTTAATAATATAATAATATTATTTTAAATGGAGTAGATTAGTCAGAAAAATAGTTTGACCTATCTGTAGTAGCAAATCTCAATAACTCATCTCATCAACTTTATTCCTTTCATCCACACAATCCTCCTCTTTCATAGTTTCGCATCTCAATAATATATTTATGAATATAATTTCCTAAATCTTTCCTTTATCTAATATAATCTTTAAAAAATAGGAAGAGGAGCGAGCATAAACAGTTAAAAATTTAAAAACTCGACGAGACTCGCTTTTGTAAGGACAGAAGACGTAAATACTGGGTTACGTAGGTATGCACTTTTTCAAGTGACACATTATTGACGGATGAAGCTCGCTTTCAGAGGGAACGTGTAATACTGAAGGCGTCCAGTACAAGTAAATAATGCAAAGGAAGGTTTGCCCTTATCTTCAGTTTACAAGTCTGCATGAAACTAATCCTGAAAAAAGGACCGATATGTACCCGAACAATTTTTAGAGAAGAATAGTTCTTTTCTTTCATGCTGAACATATTTTTAGATCTCAGGAATAGAAAAATAATCCCGTTACAATATACATAAATCCTAACAACAGCATTCTCTGCAGCAGTTGCAGGAATGTGAAGGAAGTGAAGGGTTATTTGCTTGCTTACTGTTTGCGCAAATGCCTCATTTCTGTTCATTCTCCTTATTGTTATCATCTTGTAAGGTGCTTTGAAATAAATAGGAGTACAGAAAATAATAAACTCATGGCTGCAGAAGTGGAGGTATCGGAAACTGGAGATAATTTAACAACTGGTAACGTAATAAAGCGCGCTACTAATTGAAATGGGACGTTATTAAAATTGAATTAACCAATTTATTTTATTTTCCCACAGAAAATGAAGAAGACGCCGATTATCAAATTCGAACACCGTTACTTTTCTCATCTTCCAGATCTCCCTCCCCAAACTATCAACAGGAATATGCAAATCAAACTGGAATAAAATGGGGAAGATATTTCCGGAAATGTTCAGACAAATTGCTCGTCGCGAGTACCCCAATTATCTTGATACTCATTCCTGCTTACCCGGCATTCCATTGGCTTATCCTTGTTCTAAAACACAACTTCCATGAATGTCAACAAGTTTCCTTCTCCGGACTTATTTCCTTGCGCTCAGAATCCCAACTAATTGCCTTCGTACTGGTAGCCATTCTATTTTTGGAGCAGCGCCGTGTAAAATCCCGGCTGTGGGCGATTGTGGATTCCCGGATTTATGAAAATGTACCGTTTAGAAGAATTCAGCGACGGGCTTTCTTGTCCGTCATGGTTACGGGTGGAATTTCTGCAATAAGTATTCTGGTGCTGGGGCTAGTCCAAATGTCCAAAATTGTGGAGGATTATGCGGGGATAGAAAGAGGATACTTGGTATTGGCAGAAATTGGATTATCTTCCGTGGTTTACCTGGTGATGGTTTGGATGACCTCAGTGATCCTTTTGAGCGTTTGGGGTATCATAATCCTCATTTTTTTTAATTTGGTAAACAAATTACGCGAGAGAAGACGGCATGTCGCCACAAGGAATTCTAATCCTTACACGGACTTTCCACTCGTCCCATGCATTCCTCCCCGTTTGAGATTAGTATGCAAAGTTAGCAGAATGTGCTGCGACTTTAGAAGGATTGCCGTTTTGATTTCGCTTGCCGTTGGGTTGTGGCTTTCGAAAATGATTGAGGTGAAGGGAGAGGAAGACGCTGAGAGAGAAGTAGTTTGCTGGACAGAATTTGAGACGCCGTTTTATGAAGCTGAGTGGGTGGCGTTGGTATGTGTGATTGGCTACTTGATGGAATTTGCTGTACTGATGGATTATTGCCGGGAGGATGAGGTTGCTGGAAATGAAGCAGTGGAAAGCATATTGATTACTGCTGTGTAGTGTAATTATCCCTGTAGTTAAAATCGTTTTCGTTATTAAACTTATCAAGCCAAATTATTTACTTAGCCAAAAAATACTACTTTTACTTTTAATCTGATGACTTAGCGACAAGTGAGAAATCGAAATTACTTGAATATAAATATTTCTTTGGGTCAGCATGAAAATAAAATTTGTATTTAAACTTAGCAAATGACTAAACTTAAAATAAAAATTGTTCGTTTTTTTCTGACGAATATTTTATGCTATGTATGGAATTTGTTGTTGTTGTATAGATAAACCAACTATCCATTGTCCGTTCTTAAAATACTTAACAAGTTAGAATGAAAAGTAAAAAAAATAGAATCTCTTTTTTATCCAAAGCATTTGCAAGTCCGTGTTTATTACGACGCCACATAAAAATAGTTTTATGGAGTAGATTAGACACTACAACAGCTCGATATAAGAAACATGGATAACTTACAACAAATAACTAAATCGGAGTAAGTAAAATTGAGTCTTATCTCGTTACAAACTAAACTAATCTCCTTGCAGAAACTTCATAACTCGACTACGTAATCCGCATCACCGTTTCACTTCACTCGTGAAACTTATAATGCTGCTACTATAGTGGCTGGCAAACAAAGAAACAAATAGCTTACCTATCACTGCTCGTTGATATAAACCCAGTAGCAAAAACCCATTATCGTTAACTTTTCCTTTCATCCAGATAATTTTTCTCTCTTCTCATTTCTCATGTTTTATGAATATAATTGCCTACATATTTCCATTACCCATTAAAAAAAGACCAGGGAACATAAACAGTTAAACAGCTCGCTTCCATCCAAGACAGACACCAAAAATATTTTGAGGTGGTTGTCGGATATACATACCTACTCCATATTACAGCGTTTTTAATGAAATGATCAAGATGACTATACTGAGCTTGGTACAAAGTGGTGTCAACGTAAACAGAAAAATAATTCGTGATGCCCTTTCTTAAGAAATATGAAAGTGATCTGTATACGCTTACTTCATGTACGTGTTTTTATGTACATGAATGAATGGCAATTGGTAACTTTACTTGAGGTAAGTTACAGTGTCTGGGGAAACGGGAGATTGTCAAAAATGAAAGTGTATCTAAATCATCACCAAGTTGACTCAGATTAAGTACAAGTTGCCAAAATATCGGTTTAATTATTGGTGAAAAACTAACCTTGGTTTTTTCCTAATTTGTCATTATTAGTAAAAAATAAAGAATGGATTGGAAAAAAACTACTGTAATTTATGGATTCTAGTAGCTATTTCTACCAGTGGTCGCAAAAATGGTTTTATCATCCTATTCAACCGTCTTGATGATTGGAGTGGTGGCAATTGTTGTCGCCGTTCTAATCATGATTTATATTTGTGCCAAGCCACACAGGAGCATAGTGGAACTGCCGTTGAATGTCTTTCGAAGGTTTGGTGTTGTGGAGAAGGACAATGTTGACCCTTTGGCTGAGCGGCCATTGTAAAGGTACAATTTTTTTGTTAACACATTTTGAAATGCAGATTATATGAATTGTGGATAAAAAAACCTAATTATACATTTACTATTGAAATAGGTAGATACGCCGTTTTGCAAGGAACTGAGAATGGAGCTTATCGTTTGGCTGTCCTCGTCATTTTTTGGGATGGAATATAAAGTTACTTAACAAGATTATCAACGAGTCTCATTTCAAGAAAATCTAACTGTTGTTAATTGTTATAAAATAAATATTATAAATTAATAACCAATTTAATTACATGTGTTTTTATTGCTCATTTTAAAAACACTACTTTAGTACTGCTTCACCCGCGAATTCGTTTTAATTATTAAAGATATAACAATTTTCCTGATTCTTGAGAAAAAACCAACCAATTTTAACACTTTGAATCATTTCATCTACCAACTATTTATGAATGCATTCTAATTTAGAGAAATGAACAGGATTTAATGAACAAGCAGTACTACTTCTTCTCCCAGGTGGCGTCGACAGGAGCCAAAGCGCCCACCTTTGACAGGCTCCTCTTCCTCCTCCTCTTCTTCGGTAGAATGAAGATCAATTTCGGCGTCTTCCTCCGCCTTTCCTAAATAGAGAAATGAAAGATTCCATTACAATCAAATCCAGTGTGATAGAGCAGTTAGTTTAACAAATATGACAGTTAACTAGATTTGGCTGTTAAACTAGCAAAACTTACGATAAGCCTGATGATTTACACCATCGACACGTGGGTCAGGGCTGATACATAGCAAGCACCTGAAGATATGTGCAAACGCACTGAAATACAAAAAAAATAATAATTAAAATTATTAACAGACACACCCCAAAGTATTTACATTTAACTGAGCATACACCACATTGACGTTAACCAGGCTAGTTAAAAAGTAATTATCTTACCGGTAGAGTACATTAAAGATGAATAACCACCGGGTGAACCGGCCCTTTGCCTCCTCGCGACCGTCTCCATCATTACCACCAGCCATCTGAAAAAATAACAACCCAAATAATTAGTTAATTAAACACACCTCAACGGTACAACAACATCATTACATTTAAACACCACAGCTGAGCGTTATTTCAGTTACCGTTTTAAGTAACTCAACTTCTAAGAAGAATAATTAACACAACAAATACAGCTGACTTGACAAAATCAAGATAAACTAATTATTTGTAAAATTATCATCGCCAATTACCTTTTCACTTTCCAAAAGTCCCTTCTTCGTCTTCCTCTTCCACGGGGGTTATCTTTTCGGGGTTTCGACAAGACAAAAATGTACACCTAAAAATATTATTATTTAATGACAAGGAATGACAGCACAGTTAATTAAATTAAAAGATAATTTATACTTAATTACCTGTCTCAGCACCGAAAACAGTTTTATTTAAATCACTTCCAAAACAAGCTCACAATTCCTCACTCAACAAGTTTAGTTGGATGGACGGAATAACTCCTTTCTGCTCCTCACGAGATGCTGCGTGCGCTGGGTGATCTCAGGATGAGGCATCAAAACAGCCCGTTTCTTTGCTTCGGCGTTGCTTACTCACTTGAAATTAAAAAGTAATGTGGGATGAAAAGAGACGGAAAGCTTGTAATTTATGTAAAGTAAGTTGCATGTAGAAAAGGTCAGGAATAAGCGGTGGAAGCTCAGAGTTGATGGCGTTTAACACGGTAACTAGAATGAGATCCGGGGTTTTGGCGGTGGAAAAAATTCGTGGGTGGGCTTTGGAGTAACGCCAAACGTTTGACCGTTTCCTTCTCTTGTGGCACTTCCTTCAGGGATCGTGATGGTGATTGGTTGGTGGTTGGGGTGAAAAAAGTAAGAATTCTTGAAGACACTCGGATGGTCGTCAAATGACAAACAGAAATGAAAAGGAATATAATTACTTGTAACGTGAAGGCAAGAAGAGTAAAGAAGGTATCATGGAAAAGGAAATGGTTTTTGGCTGTTGTTTCTTTCGCTTATCATTTTACACTGTTTAAAATAAAGATGCAAACCTATCCACCTAAATCATTGCAATAAAAAATGTTTGGTTTGGTTACAGCAAATGGAATGAATGGGGTAATGCGAGAGGGATTCTAAAGAATACGACAATTTTATGGATTTTTAATCTGTAAACTTTTAAAAGACACGTTATATGAAACAAATAATATGTACATTTGTTACTAGTTAAGTTAATAATCATGCTTACAATTTAATCTGAAACCCAACCATGATGCCATTATTACAAAAATAATTAATGAACAAATAGCTTTGTTTTTATTATCAATTTCAAAAAAACTAACTCAGTTGACAAGGAAGTTTAACGTTGAATATGGAATATAATTTACATAAAGAAGGAAATAATTTTGTTTGGTTTTTTAAAATTATTTTTGTTTGTCCATCTTGCTCACAAAATAGAAAGCGTTCATACTACGGATGAGAACTCTCAGGAACTCCTCCACAGAGCCCAAGTCTTGCTGGATGTCAGGTACAAAGTGTTTCTCTTTTAAAGCACGCTTAACGTTAGATGTGCAGCCTTCCACCTCTTTCAAAATGAGCTTTTGAAGTACAATCGAACGTTTTATAAAGTCCTTCTTCTCTTCAGGTGCATAGTTCACAATGCCAACCCCAACCGCTTTTACTAAGAGATCCGAATTTACTTGGTAGCCTTTTCCAACTTCATGCTCCATGATGGCCTTGGCTAAGGCCTTCTCGCCGTCTAATTCCTCTTCCTTCCGTTCCACAGATTCAGGTTCACTGCTTCCAGTGGACTCGCTTTCTCCTGAAGGATTCTCGGCAGTCATCTCAACAGTCGACGGTCCTGGCAAGACTCCTTCCGTCATTGGCTCGTCTTCTGCTGACAAAGTAACTGACTCGGCTCCTTCTGCAAGACATTCGGCTCCTTCTGGACGACATTCGGCTTCATTTTCAGTTGATTCGTCCATGAACGTAACCGCGACATCAACATCATCCATAGTCATTGAGGCCACAGCAGCAGCTAATTCTTCCTTGGTTGTAGGTGTCACCAACGCCATTTCGGTAGCGTCCGTCATTTCGTCAGGCCATTCCAACTCGGGCTCCACATCAACTTCCATAGCTTCCAATTGTTCCTTGGCGAGTGCCGCCAGTGTCTGAAAAGTTTCAAATTAAACAACAATTAACATTAATGAAAATTACCTATAATAATACGTAGTATTAACACTTTTTACAATATACCTACCTGATTGACAGTGCCATTGGAATTCGCTGAATCACCATCGGATCCTGGATCCTCATTTCCTAACGCCGTCCTACTTCCACTTGCAACAGATTCTGCGGCGGAATTCTTCTCAGCACCCATCGAAGGTCCTGCAACTGGAACTTCCTCGTTCAACTCCCGGAGTACACGAGCGATTTCCATGGAAAGTGATGACCCAACGTCCAATGGTTGCTCAGTCGGCTGTGGTGTCAGGACCGGAATTTCCTTGGCATCCGAATGTTCCAAATTGGGTGCTGCTTCAACGTTGATGCCATCACCTTGTCTCTCTTCCAGTTGCTTCAGCTTCTTCATACTCTGAAATTAATGAATACAAATTAATATTTACTTCAAATTACCTTTAAACATTAGTAAATACCTACAGAAAACTTTTAAAGCATACCTCTGAAAATTCAGTTCTTGAAAGCCAACGTTGCACATCGCTGGGCTCTATCTCTCTTGTAGTACTTTTCTCCAGTCGGTTAATCAGTTCTCTGATCCACGCTTCTTCTCCAGTTGTCCCGAATCTTCCAGGGTGAAATTCCTCCTCCTTCAGAAAGCTAATGATAATTTGCTTCATCTTTTCGGTCAATTTGACAACCTTCTTTTCATCAGGATCTGGGGTGCTCCCAGCAGCAGCAGGCTTAAACTGAAATATATGAATAAAAATTAATGTTTCCTACAAAATATTTATAATAATAAGTAGTTATAGAAAACTTTTAAAGCATACCATAGCAAATTCCGGTTTTGCAAGCCATCCCTTCAAAACGCTGGCCTTGACCCCTCCACAGTGCCATTCCTCAAGGCGTTTGAGCAGATTCTCGATCCATGTGTCACTTCCTCTGATGCCGAATCGGCCGGGATCCAAGCATTCTTCCTGGAGGAACCTAGTAATGGCAGCCTTCCTCTTTTTAGACATTCTAACCGCCTTCTCAGGATCCGTAGTTTCTCCAGAACCAGAGGCTTTTGCGGCAGGCGGCTTCATTCCAGCGTTTCCCAACTCTTCCACTTCCGCAGACCTAGCGGTAGAGTTACCGTTACTTGCTTCACTACAAAATGAGAAAAACATGTATGGATAATTGAGTTAAATAATAAAAATACTTACAAGGTAAAACATACATTACATTTTTACAACAAAATGGGAACCTACCTGTTATCAACAGTGTCAATCGAATCCTGGACCGGTTGCTCAGGTTGCCCCGTGACGTCCTTGGACACCTCTCTCTCAGGAACCCCCCTATCTGCCATTTCTGGTGCTTGCAAATCTTTTGATAATCAAAATTGAAAACAGGTCCTTGCGTCTTTCCAGAAATAAGTAACAAAGAATTACTGGACTAGAAACAATATCCTTTGTTTTAGTACCACGACTCTAGTAGAGTTTGAGTTACTATTCTTGAGCGATTTTGGGTTAGATGTTTGATTCTTCCAAATGCCCGAAAGTGAATGATCCAAAACTTCAAAATTTCGCCCTTTTATACCAAATTTTAAACAGGAAGTGAAAGCAACTATATTCAAATTGTTCTAAAAATAACTGGAAAACTACATAAATTAGCGAAAAACAAAGGAAAACAGGAAATTGACATTTTGCATAATATCATCAAGGAAAACTAAACTAATTTGCTTCCGCCTAAAATAATCAACAAAATATCAAAAAAAAATATTTAAATGTTCTGCGTTCCAATTAACAAATCAGCATCTTCAAATTCTTCACTTTCTCTGGACCACGCTTCATATTATTCAAATAATTTAGCTTGTTTACCGGAAGGAAATGAGAAGGATGACCTTTTTGGAAGATTTTTCTCTTCTATTCTTTAAGCATTTTAATATTTACTAATAGTCTAATCATCTTAGGTCAAGGACACAGAAAAAGGTCTAAAATTAATTAGGTCATTCGAACATTGCATTATATGGAAAGCGTGTACCCAATTTGCTTAGTCAAATGTGGAATGTTGAACAAAATTTTCTGCGACCTGTCAATTTTGCTAATAATGCACTTCTCTCTTTCTCGCTTCCAAATTTCTTCAGAAGTTTGAAAGATTTTGGTACTTCCGCTATTCAAATGCTATGTAATAATTGCAATTCCCAAAATTGATTAAGTTTCAGCGCAATTTAGAATGTTGCCATTAAGAATTCTGAGTAAATGCACATTTTCTCATTGAAGTCATCGCAAACCCAGATATCACAAGTCGGTTAAAATATACATAATAAGCATGTGGTCAAGAAAACTTGCATGATAATATTAGTAGGTACTTGAAAAACAAACACATTTTCTCAGCAATACCTGATTTTTCTGTGGAGAAATTATTATTTTTATATGATTAAAATCTTTTTTAAACTTATTTACACGCAGTTATAAATTATGCAATGCTGTTCTTTATTCTAAAATGAAATAAAATAAACACTTAATCATTAGCGCGCACAAACATTTCTTCTACATACTCGCATCAGAGAGAAAAGCTTAAAAATGTTCGAAACTGTTTTACACAAACATGAGAAAGGATGCAGTACCTTGACTGAACATTTCCTAACCTGCCCTATTCGAATAGCTCCTTTTTGGCTTCTTTTGGCATATCGGATTATCTATAATTTTGACGAAATGATTATGACGAAATATGATTAGAAAAAAATATGCGAAATACATAGAACATTTACAGATGATTCTCCGGGAATGCTTTTTGAGTGAATATAATAACGGTTTCCGGTTAAATTTGTTGCAGAAATGTCGAAATGAACGAATTTTTTAATGGCACATATTATAATAATTTTATTTTAAATAATGATAGTAAGTGTTAATTCCAATTTTACAACACTCTGTCCACATATTTTTTGTATGTATTTAAAGCAAAATAGCAATTTCAAAAAATGTGACTACTAATAGTTTGATGTATGTGAGAATTTTGAAGAAAATTAAACCATAAAATAGATAGCCATTGAGTTGAACGAGATTTAGAAATTGTTTATAATCCTCATTTTCGTGTCGTGTAGTTGAAGATCAATCAGCATCCTGTAGTAGTCGTAGCGACTAATATTCGCGCGAGCTAGGTCGGTCGAGGAGGGATTCCACTAATTGCAGGAACATTTAGAAAACAGGACATTAGAAAAAACAGAAATAATTAATTTTAATCTGTATTTAATTCGCAAATTGTAGTAAAAATAAAAACGTAATATTATCATACCAATGTGCCGTAGCTGTATCGAGGGGCTGCCTCAGCCATAAGAATTGCAACAGCAAGCACCCAAATTATAAGAACGGTGGTTGCACAGAATTTTCCGGTAGCCATTTTCACGCCTGGTATTACAAGATGTATAACTGCTGCAGTGATTTCTGATTGACTTGTAGATTGAAATTGATGTCTTTCTTGTAAAATTTGCTGGCTTTATATATGCCAGAATTCCCGAATGCTTAGTATGGGATGGATTGCAATTTCCAAGTCTGAAATACAAAAACATACTTCATTGACTTCGTTTTCATTGCATATATTAGTCCAGATTTGTCCAAGAAAAATTAAACCCTTTAATGTTAACATTTTTTTTGGAAGATGGATTTATTTACGCCGTTTTACTTTAAAATTTGATAACCTTGGAGGACATCAATTTCCAATGAATTTGAATGCACTACTAAGTAAAACCGAGGTTTAACGAGTAATGAGTGTTCTGAATGATAAAATACCGTAATTTATATAGTAGACAAGTTTATAGCTAATTAAACTACTTAATGAATTGTTTTTGTGATGAATATAGGATTCTGTATTACATGTTTTTTTTCGAATTTGGAAAGATACAAAACCTTTGTTGTTAATAGCATAGCTGTTGTATTGAAATAATATGTTGACAAACCATCCAAAATGCGGAACTGAGAATTCCCATATAATATGGCAGCACTAATACAGTCATCGTATCAAAGTCTGAAGTGAATAATTTTTCATGGCCTTTGATCCACTCTAACATATTGATCCTTTCATGCATTTGCTGCTTGGTAAACGTTTCCAAAATTTAAACCCACTGAACAATTACCAAAGACTATATTGATAATCTACATTATGTAGCTATGTACACAGCTATTAGCTGTGTACTTTTGACGTCCCAATTAGAACGGAATTAAAGACCAGTATGAAATATATTGCATTTGGCTTGTTTAGATGACTGATTGAAATAATTTATTGTTATATTATTAAAACCATGTGCAATCATTTTTTTAAAAAAAGAAGAATGTTTTGTTGAATAGTTGATATACAAGACGTTTCCATAATATGGAAATAAGCTTCCAAGAAACGTTTATTCGCTCTTTTCATATAATTTTGCTTCTTCACAGAAAGGAAGTGAAAAGGGTGGCCTTTTGGAAATTTGTTTGTCTTTGTTCCTGCATCACGCATTTTAGTATTTACTAACAGTGAGTTAACAATAGAATGTGAACTATCATTTTTGTGTGTCATATTTGCAAATTATTTACTCATTTCCATTCAAAAGAATATGTCAATTTTAGTTAAAATTTTGCTCTCGCTCAGGCAAAGTAAAATAAATGTGCAAAAATTAAAAGTATTGTAAAATCAATAGATGATATCGTTTTATTCTTTTGTTTGTTCCAAATTATATTTCCGAGGAATTTTGTAATGCTACCTGCTATCCTTTCAGTATAATTTGCTAGGTAGTTATATCAATCTCACAAGCTGATTATTAACCAAAACTGGGTACCGAGTGAATCAATTTAGAATGAAAAGCTGAAAATTACATCTCGTTGCATCCAGCTAATACTCCTCTCTTTACTCTTGCATCACGCATTTTAATATTTACCAACTATAACTATGTGCTAACAATGGAATGTGAGCTATGAATTTTCATTCTGCTGCAGGTAATGTATTACCAATTTTCTCATTTCCATTCAAAAGAATTTGCTAATTGTAGCTAACATTTTGTTCGCAGTCACTTAGGGGCAGTAGAGTAAATGGACAATTACAATATTAATTTCTTAATTAATTAACAGGTGATTTCGTCACTACGTTTTACTCTAAGATTTGATAACCTGGGAGGTCATAAATTTCCAATGAATTTGAATTTATGCTATTAACGAATAAAGGTACTTTTTTCGACACTAAAGTACCTGTGTGAATATCATAAAATACCCTCGAAACGACATTGTAAAGTGCTCTATCAAATTTCATATCTCAAAACCTAACCAACTGTTCAGCAATTATCACTATGCAAAACAAAAAGTCAGTCGGATTTATATAAGGGATGTATCATATTTATTGCTACAACTTTTATTGCTACAACTTTCATTACCTTTTTCTCTGGCCGGCCTACCCTGCACACTACATATGTGAGGTACTAGTTTGTCACCCGTCTGTCAAAATTAAAACAACTTGACAGATCTAGGTTGTTAGTAGTGTTCGTCTGTCTCTTTCCCGTGTTTCAATCCCCTGCAGACTATACCTATTACTTTTCTCTGTTTTTAATCTCTACTGCAGACTTAATCAATCAGTTTTCCCCTATTTTAATCCCCCCTACGGACTATTCTGATCAACTTCAGAATAAACTAATCCGTTCCTCCAGTTTTAATACCCCAACAGACTAAGCCAATCATTTCCCCCTGCTTTAACCATTAACCCGCCACCCTACGGACTAAAACAAACAGTTTCAGCCATTTCATCCCAAGTACGCACTAAACCAATCAATTTCTGTCTGTTTTAATCCCCGTATAGACTTCAGACTAAGCCAATCCTTTCCCTCTCACATAATAGTGTACACCTGAATTGAAACCAAACAATGTAAAACAACTGCAGTACAGACATCGCAAATTACTATGATCGTTCAACTGCTTAAGAAACGAATGATCTCACACATGCATAATTTTTATGAACTGTTCACTTTGCCATCATTCTCCATTTGAAAGTTAACCTTCTCACACATGGTTTTCTCAAACGTCCCTACGCCTTATGATAGTTTATCAAAATCAAGCAAGTCCATACTTCGGCATCGCATAATAATATAGCATAATATTGAAATGATGATGCTATCATAGTCAATTTTATTTACAACAATACACTCATAGTGAAGCTTCCTTTGTATCTTGTGATCAGGGTGTTTCTAACGAGCATGTCTACACGGTGGATCTTTCGGAACAGGATCCAACAGTGCAAGTGAATGATAGGGAGATGCACTGCGTATCTCCGGTATTCCTGACGCGTTTCGCGTTTCCATCCTGGATCAATTGCAGCTGCTGACGAGAATATCCCAGATGACACAGGAAATGGCCGAAGCAGAATTAGAGCTGGATGAGCCGATTCCCGACATGAAAATGATGTGATGACGTTGGTTGTGGTTTTGGCATTAACCAAGAGTGATTCTCAGATCACTACACATTTTGCTCGAATTTGCTCCGTAGCATCAGAAGATACACTCAAAGAATAGAACTTGTAGGCAGGAGCACTAATGGACATCTA
>JAHZMV010002887.1:0-16086 GCA_027743765.1 Coecobrya sp. COE2 | reverse complement strand
TATGGCTGTCCGCTATCATGGATTATTATCTACTTATGGATTTGTTATCTGGAATACCATTATGAGTTTGGCCATCGTATACCTTATCTCGAAGACAGCTAACGTTCGGATCCCTATGTATGCTACTGCTGTTCATGGCTTATCGCCTCAATAAGAAAGAAGAGAGGACAGTTCAGCTTGCCCCGACATTCCAGAACTCTTACAACACCACCTTGTCATTTTTGGAGTAATCATGGTTTTACTTCTCTGTCTCTGCTTATCATCATGCCTGCGTCTTTACTTCACCTCCCGACGACGACCACGTACATATATATGCTACAACTCCCATTGTGATGAAGAATTACACCGGAATCGGACAACTACACACCAACCTACAATAAATAAACAATACGCGCCTACAATACCAACCTACAATATGCGCCTTCGCTTTTGCTTGAGCCTCAACGTGAACGCCTTTATCCCAGTGCCCCCTCCTGATTTCTCAAATGGGCCAATATGCAATTATGCATTAACAAAAAACCCTGAATTGTATGGCAGCTTAAACATAACATGACCTTTTCCACACATCTTCATCATCATCATCTTTGTTGTCACGCGTGTAACTCCCGAGAGCCTATATATCCATATATCGGAAGAGTAGGAGAGTGTATAACACCTCATACTATTATAAATATATCATATATCAACGTTACACGTTTAACACAACAAAGACTACCACACTATACAAATGGAGTTGTTTTGTGTAATAACTCGTCGATGAAGCCACGGTTTTGGAAGATGTCACCACCGCCGTCTTATTCCAGATGGTCAGGATACCCCGCTGCTCCCATTCCTTTTGTTCATCCATTACAGCCTTGAACAATGGGTATGCCTCCCCGTAATTCTCTGTCACCTTCATTGGAACCTCTGTCGAAATACAAAAGAAAAAAAACGTTATATCACTTCCAAAACAAAAACCAACAGTCACTAAATGAAAAACAAAAATTAATTCACTTACTGTTGTTAAAATTATACAGACGAAGAATCTGTGGCTCAGAACATCTTGTTTCTTGAATGATAAATCCCAGTGCAAATTCCGACGTGGGTATTCCGTTCCCCTTCCTCTCTAACTGCCACACATATTCGCAGTTAGTGTGTTTAATCCTGGACACAACTCCAGGATCCCCATACATGACGAACACGTCCCCTCCCTGGCAACAGATCTGGCACAGATAAATCTCTCCTAACGACAGCCGGTCTGTCGCCACCAAATGGACCTCCTCCTGCACCACCCAAGGCAGCTCCTCGTGAGGCTGATCAGACATTATTGGATTGTTCTTTTTAATAAAGTGCCTCGTAAAATTCAACGTATACACTACATCTCTCAAACATAAATCCGTCTCACTAGAAAACAAACGAAAGCAAATAACCAGAAACCAACTCAAGCTCTCCCTTAACTTAAAAACAAAACACAAATTTAAATATAAATTTAAATTGATTTAAATGTTTACTTATTCAAGATGTCAACACCTTCCATGATGTCGTTTACCACCTGGCGGATTTCTCCAACTCCTTCCCGAACCACACCACAATGGCTTCTCAAACTCTGTCATGTTATAGGGACATACATTCTGGCCCCACAACAGACAGACAACAAAAGCTATCCCGTACCAGAACATCTTCAACAAACTAAACAGAAAACGAAAACAAATGAAGAAACTTGAATGACAATATTCTACAACAAAATGAATATGTCACCTTCCCTCACGGACACTTTTATCCTGAATTTTTGGGCTCCTCTTCCTCCCCCCCAACATATCACTTTGTTTGCTGCTCATACTGTGTGAGACTCACATGAAGTTTAATGTGGTCATTATCTCCGGAAAACAAGACGTCAAGACTAATCATCAGTCCACTTTTCATCAACCCAAGGAATTCCATCTCCAACTTGAACAACGATAAAACTCGGAGTTTGAATAGTAAAATTTGAAAATTCAGCAGAATTCTGAAGATCACACCACCGAATCTTAAAACACTTGTACAAGAAAAATAGAAGTAAGAATGATACGTTGGACTTTTCTACATAAGACACGTCAGCACACTGACTATATATATCAACAACTCATCTTGTCCAGATGATCAATGGACTCTACACGACTCAGTGCAATTTGTAAGATTTTGTTTCACAAACATTTCACAAACATACTAGTTAGTTTAAACCTACTACTACGTATCTTTATTATAGGTAAACATTATATTCATAAGACAAACATGATAAAACATGTTCTCATGATAGGTGAAATAAGGTTACATAAAATGATACCGTTTAATTTTCATAAGGTTACATGCACGTCAAATATCATTTCATCATACATCAATCTCATAGGTAACAAGTAGATAGCTAGATACATATATTTAGGTTAATTGGTCGTACTTCAATATCATACATATTTCCATTTCTAGTTTTACTGCATTTCATTTATACGTTTCAGCATATTAGGTTTATGGGTTAGGATTACGTAAAAATCTAAAAAAATCATAAAAAGATAAAACCTGCACCCACACTGAAAAGTGTTTCCTTCATCCATTTCTATCTCCATCCATCTTCGAAAAGCAAACAAATTTTGTATGAATGTATGTAATGTTAATCTAACTTTTTATAATGAGATAACAACTTATTTGACGGTCAGTTGAACTTACCCTCTACGAAGAAAAGGGAGGATGTACTAATTATGGCATCGTTATGGTATGCTGATTCTTTATCGGTTTTATTAATTAAGGTAGGAAACGAGATTAGTTCATGTTCAGTGAGCATGAACGTCTTGTAAGGAAAAATTCAGCTACGTAAAGATAATAATTATACTTTTGTACCTAGTACGCTCATTACCAAGTACGTTTTAGTTTAAGGAAAATATTTAAAAAAGAAAATATTATGTGTTAAATAAGGATAATTGTAAGATAAAATAGTTTGAATAAGGAAGATTAATTATTGTTATTGTTCGATGAATACCCGTCTCAATTCCTGGTTTTCTAAGAATTCGGTTTATATATAATGCTACGATAATAAAGAACAACAAGAGTCTTTTCTTTTCCTTTCAACCACCAACATCACTCTCGGTCTTCTGTTCCACATTCTTTCTTTTCCAGGCATAAAATTCATCTCCTACATTTCGCACATATTTTGAACTAAACTAACTGGACCTAGTTCAAAGTCATTCACCTTAAGAAATGTTTTTGTTTATTATTATTACTATTTTCTATTCAAATTGTGTAGGTGTTGCCAGAGATAATACATTATACAATGTAATAATTGGATAGATACATGTATATGTTTGCCTTGGATCGTTAAATTTTGCTAAAAATTTCCGTATAATTTTTTTGTGTATCAAATTTATTCTCTGACAAAAATAAAAAATAAATAAGAAAATAAAAGTCTGAAAATATATATGTAGTTTGATGGAATGAACGAGCAGAAGCTTAGTTTAATTCTATCCAAATCTATTTGGAAGTTAAATGCTTCAAATGAAGAAACAGGTAAGGCATCAATAAGGAAACTACATGGGTAAGGCATCAATTTCACATTAAGCTACCGTCGCTGAATGTAATTATAATTATAACAATTGATCTGAAATCAGTATGGCACGTGGAAGAATTCTGACGACGTCGTAATCTCATACGTACATATATTCTTTCATAAGATAGCAAATAAATACTTAAAAGCTGTCGTCATTTGCTGCCATTTGATTCAGTAGCTCCTATACGTAGATTCATTGCGACACATGCAAGGATATATGTATGTACTACGCAGAAGAGACAGGAAATCCATTCAGATTGCCCTGTAAATATTTAAGTGAAATCGATAACCTACTACCAAAACTTACATTTCACGGTGTCTTGCCTACACATCTATACGTACAGTAAGTAGGCAACCGTTGTTCAAGAAATGTGGTTTGATTCCTAAAAACTATTGCTCTACGAGTTATTGTCTTTGGAAACATCTTAATGCTATCTGCTCTGGATTGAGTTTCAATTCTGTAATAGCATCACAACGAGAATTGTAGTAATAAATTCATGGGTGGAAACAAATCCAAGTTATCTGTAAAATGTTTGAAACCCTGGACTTGAAAAATTCCATATATCCTATAGAAATATTCGGAGATCTATGTAACAACGGTATTATATTTTTTGTCCATAATGTTTTATCGATTGAAAAAGTAGGTTGTCAATCCATTTCCTCTTACATATAAAGTTTACTTAGGCAGCGTATATAATATAGGGATCCAATATATTTTAGAATATTTTTTTCCTTTTCCAAAAAAAAGTTTTTCTGTGTTCAAACTTATGTTAAAATGGTATTTTAAAATTTCAATTTATTTTATAAACACATCCTTGTGCATCGATTGTTTCTTAGTATCAAATACATATAATCATCATATATATAAATCCAAAGCAACGAGTTGATTGACAAAGTGAGATTTTGGTAAATTTCTTATATCAGTCGATACATTCCTAACAAGCAGTTTCATTAAAAGGATTAAATAAATTATTTTCAAAATGGAGCGGAGACACCTTGCACAGATCCTTGTTCTAACTCTTCAAATATTAGTAATGCTTTTGGAAGTACAAGGCACTTTTCAAGACAAGAAATTGTCACCAGAACCGTCAAACTTTCACAAAGATCTCCCAAAAGTGATAAATATATTCTCTGGGTGTGTGATTCATTTACTTAATTTCCAAGGAGCCGATCTAAACGCCACAAAACTTAACTATCCAATAATCTTGATGCGCTACTATGTACATCAAATCACTGGGCAAGCCTTATTCCATTCGAAATTAGACCGAGTAATGAAACAGCCATATTCAAATTTGTAACCGGTACCAAAACCTGGGACTACATCGGTTCAACTTTAACCGAGGAATTTGGCGTGGGAAACAAAAACACAAATTGTGAAGCCAGAATATTTTTTGATCCCCCAACTGAAAAATCGGATCGATTGTTTTATGACGATAACTTATTGAAACATCCATTTTGGATTTACAATCGGCGGAACTGGAGAGATCTTAGTTGGAAATCACCTTACATCAATACAGTGAATCGATATTCTCTTATAATTTATCGTTCCACCGAAATCGAATCCTATGGATTGACAGCTTGGTTGAACACATTTTTTCTCGTGGAATACGTAACATTAAAGGAAAAAATATTGGCATGGAATGTTGGGGAATCTAGATTTGCCATGATTACTTGGTTCAACAATCCATGTTTTCCTCGATTGCTTTTTGATTCAGGTATTATACCAACAACTAAAATCCAATTTGATGAATATATGGAAAAACAAACAAACGACGTAGCTCCACCGTCATTGTTTCGTGCAATTGTCCCTGGGGATATGTGGAGAAGGCATATGGATATTAATGTGTACAAGTCGCGACAACATATTGTCAACGAACTGTTGACGATTAGAGCAGAGAAAATGTTAGAGTTTCAGCTTGTGATGTACACTCACATGATATCTTTAGTTGTTTACGAGAATTCCACGGTATATATAAATCCAGACGAATCAAAAGACGAATTGGATGTGTCGTTAAGGATCGATATTCTTGGTTGTAAAAAATGTAAAGAGTGTGCTTATAAAGGAACCCCTATCCCAACCTTTTGGAGACGTTCAGCTGAAAACCTAGCAGAGTTTGGGGATACGTCGCTGGCAATTGTCACTAATCGACTAAAATTTGTCAGTTGTCACACACTGCAGCTGAGCTGGCTCTACAAGATTCTTGACTTGATAACATGTCTAGATGCCGGTTGCTGGGTTGTATTGTTAAGTGCCTTTTTCCTCCTTTGCATTCTTTCCGCAATATCCACGAGGTTCTACAAACTTGTTGTTGGAATAACCAGTACCAACAAACTTTGGCGAGAGAGTAGCAGTATGTATGCTACTGGATTTCATATATTTGTTGCCACACTTGACCAAGGTTGTAATCTTTTCCAACGACAGTGTAAAGCAATTAATCAGGTCTTCTTTGTAGCAAGTTTTTTAATGCCGCTTGTGCTAACAATGTTAAGTAATGAATACAAAGGAGACAATATAACAAGATTGACACTTGCAGCTCCATTGGTACCATTCGACACTTTTAAGATGCTGACGGATTACAACTTTAGTACATTTGTGTTACCCTGGGAATTGAGCGACTATGAATTGACATTTCTTAAAAAACGTCCTAGTACCAGTTACCTGCAACTAAATCAACACGAAGCATTTCCAATAGTTTCGCAGTTGTGGCTTTACATAAATATAGTACGTGGAACGGACTGGAGATCTATTAGCTCATTTGGACCCAAGATATCTAAGAAATTATGGCGGTATTTAAACCACAGTAAAATATTTCCTAATTGGCGAACTGGGGATACCTTGGAACAGCTTGGATTCCAATATCAGAAATATGCTATTCCACACTTAGAAGCTTGTATGCAATCAGCTGTTATTCTAGACGAATATACAGCAAATATTGCTCATTCATATTTTCAGAAAAAGGGCGCTCCAGTGTGGTTAGGAAAAGATGACATATTTCATATGTGGCGCGGATATGAATTACAGACTATGTTTCCAACCGCAGTTCTACTCCGAATTAGATATTTAGCGCAAACAGGTATTCTCGAATGGTGGAGAAAATATTTTGAGTTTTCAGCGGTTCAACTGACATACTTGAAAGAAACTAATTATTCAATTTATGAAACTGGGAAAATCTTTAGTGAAGAATGGAAAAATAGTGCACTTGTTTTGTGCATCATTCCTGTAGCGGGACTGTCAGCTGCCATGTTGACTTTTCTACTTTTTGAGTACAATGGTAAGTGGTATGTGTATATCTATTGTAAACAGTTGAAAGGATATTGCTCAAATCTATTGAAGTTAATTCAAAGAATGAAAAACAATAGACGACTATGGGCGTGCCAATGAGCAAATTCAAATCTTCTTGTTATTACACTTCTTTAATGAATACGCTTGTACGCGGTTTCATTTTACCCTACGGTTTACCCTTTGCAGAAAATCGAACTTTGAAAACCGCAACCAGTTTTTATAAACTAGACCTTTCATATGTTCCTGTCGACCTTCATGCAAAACCCCCGAATGCTACATTTGTTCGCAAAAGGTGATTCCTGTTTCATTTGTGCAGAATTTAACTCCCATCCAGAGCATTTCAATCCAACTTTCTATTGTATGCAACTATACACTCGTAAAATTAATTAAGGGTTTGGTAAGTTATCCTTTAAACAATTTCGTTCCAAATTAATATACTTCAAAAGCCAATCACCAATTATTATATCATAATATAATCTTACATATGATAGACATTAAGCAACATTCCTGTCGACGGAAAATGTATAAGAACATATGTATTTATTCATTTATACTACAATGACAAAGCAAAAGTAATATAATATACATGTATACCTTCAGATTTCTTAAGTTGTATATTATTCGTTGTATATATATGCTTTCAGGTTTTCTAAATGGCTTTTTATTTGCTATGGCTAAACATTGTTTTATAAAAGTTTGAAAACATATGTTTTGATATGAAAACGTCACTGGAATTAAATGGAAAAAGTACTAATAAATTTAGTGGCTTTGATTCGTCTTAATGCAATACATATCTATCAATTTCGATTTTCTTTATTTTATTAAAACTATAAAACAGTTCGATAAATTGATGCTGATATAAACACTGATCTATGCAAATAAAATTACAGGCTTGCTGCATGTAAGAATTTTAGTCCAATATTATCATATTACATTTAATTCAGGAACTCAATAAATAAATTTCCTTAAAACGCGACTACAAACAAGAAAGTGGAGTAGAATGGATTACGGAAAATACAAATTACTTCAAAAAATCACTATATCAGAAAATCTATTATCTTCGAGATAAACAATTCTATTATTATTTATTAGACAATTACCAAGCAACATTTGCCACCTTTTACAGGGCCTTTTACAATTATTGCAATTTTGATGTTGCAAAGATTAGTCGTTATTTTAACTGCTTCCAAAAAACCAAATTTGTTCGTATCATAAAAATCAACTTAACTTGTTCGGTTTCAAAAAGCTGCAAAAATTTGGTTAGCTAATTACTTCACCTTTCACATGCTATCATCAAACAAATACATAAATTAATAGTGTTCTTCACGATACTTATTTTCTTTTTGGTAAAAATAGATACATTCGTATAGTATAAATGCTCATCGTCTAAAAAATATTAAGTATTCGATGAAAAACATATTTTTAGATTTGATCCATGAATACAGAGCGATGGTAAAATAAATTAACTACGGCGCCAAAAATATCTCGATTGCATATAATGTTGAATATGTAGCATGAATATCACGTGTGAAAATCGGTCTGCCAAGTTCACATTTGAGTAGTGACCAAAAATAGAATTTGTAATATTGAACGCGAGAATACTTACATATACATACATGGATGAATATATAACCACCAAATAACAAGAAGCATCCCACGTCGGTCTGTATATTGCTCTTTCTTTAAATATCAAGCTATTTTCAAAATTCGATTTTGCAAAGCAAGAAACATGCAAATACTTTACAGGTGTCTCTGTTATACTTTGACTTCCATTTAGTGATAGCTTAGAGTTGCTCCAAAATTGACTGTCGGAATTTAAGCGAAGAATATAGTTCGACTTTACTAGAACGATTACGTACGATAAAATAATTTTCTCTTATTATTCGGCAAGAAAATGTGTTATAAAAATCTGTTGTGGGTTTTATTTCTGCACATGTTATTTAATTCAGAAGGAACCCTTGATTTGAGATATAAGACAGTAGCATCAGTCTTTGAACCATTCTTCGAGCAGCTTAGTTCAACTCCAAGTACGATATATTCTTCAATTCATTTCACAACAATGAATTGGCTCATGTATCCTCAACATTAAGGTGCACCATGTTTAAAATCTATAGCAATTTTGTGTCTTATTTATTTCCGTTTAAGTACACCCAACCATTTCACCTGATCCTGAGTAAATTTAACAAAGACAGAGAACAAATGGTGGTCCCAAGATATTGGTATTTGGCAATGCATCCATCAACACTTTTCATATTTTATTTGCAATCTGAGATATCCATGCCCAAAACTCAGGATTACTTTGAGAAACGTTTCTCATTAGAAGTGCGAAACGTTCCTGCCATCAAATTGGTTATTGAAGTTTCTGCATTCGACATGGACACGAGAATTCTGTACTATTTGGGTATTTATACCGCTAACAGACACTGGTTACTACAAACGTATGGTCGGATCTGGCAGGCGGGTCTGCAAGCAAAATGGGAGCAAGGGAAAAACTTGGCACATCGTTTTTATTACAAAACCAACTTGGACGAAGTCTTTACGCGACCCACTGTGAGAGCTGTTCCTAGAAGTATTAACGGAAAAAGTTTTGTAGGATTTCCGGCAATTACTGGAATTTTGAATCTGTTAGGCTACTTATTATTTTAATGGAATTAAAACATGGAATGGATGAGAGTATTTTTCAAACATTTCGGCGTTCGGTTGAAACATTGAAGATTAAGTCGTTCACCTTAACACATGTTTTCGTTTATTATTATTACTATATTATATTCAAATTATGTTGTAGGTGTTGCTCTAAATAATACATTATATAAAGTAATCATTACATGCTTGTATATTTTTGCCATGGATGGTTAAATTTTTCTGAATCTTTGTCAATTGTTCTTATGTCTATTTTTATGTGTATCAAATATAATGAAGTAACCCAACCTTAATTTATTTCAAACCCAACTTTATTTGGAAGTTAAATTTGATCGATTAAATCCATCTGAAATCAATTCGGCACGAGGAAGAATTCTGGCGACGTCGTAATCTCATATGTGTATTTATATTCTTTTACAAGCACATAAATGCTCAAAACTATCGTCATATCCTTCTTGTTAATCCAGCCTTTATACAACCAGTTTTAAACCTTGAACTCAACGTATGTATATCATTGAATAGATGTCATATATACACTGCGATACGTACATACATATAAATATGTACTCCGCAGAGAAGACAGGATATCGTAAATATTTATTTATAAATATTTGAGTGGACTGGATATTCTATTTATGCTTACATGTAAAAACACACCTTTTGTGCTGATCATAGTAGTAAGTAGGCAACCGTTGTTGAAGAAAGGCTGCTTGATTTCTAAATATTTTTTTGAGAGATTCTTTTAGTGCTGGAAACTCTTAAACTTTCAAGAAGACTTTCCAAAAGTGGTAAATATATTTTCTAGATGTGTTATGTATTTACTGAATTTCCAAGGATTTGATATAAACACGAAACAACTTAACTATCCGATAATCTTGATGCGTTACTACGTATACTTCTCTAAGCCATCGCCTTACTGGGCGAGACAAGCTCCTTCCGAAATTAGTAAAATAAATAAAACAAGCATTTTTGAATTTGTAAGTACCACAAAAACATACTCCTACATCGATGTCATCCTTGGTGAAGAATTTGGATTGGAAAATAAAAACACAAATTGCGAAACTCGAATATTCCTTGATCCACCAACTGAAAAATCTGGTCCATTCTTTTATGATGATAATTTGCTGAAACATCCATTTTGGATTTACGCTGCCCGATATTGGAAGCGGCTTCACTGGAAGAGATCGTACCTGAGTACAGTAGATCGATACTCGATTTTAATTTACAAATCCCCAGACAGTTGATTGGTAGCCTGGTTGAACACGTTTTTCGAGGTTAAATATTCTACATTGTTCGAGAAGATATTGGCCTATTCTGTGTCTAAATATTATGTGTCACTGAACATAATTTAATCGAATCTAAATAAAATCGATTTCGTACGTGGAAGAATTCTGACGTCGCATTAATTCCACTTATTTTTTACATGATGGAAAATGTATACTTAAAAACAATCGTCGTTTCCTACTAGTTTGTTCACGTCTGTTATACCTCCAGTTATAAAACTTAACATTGAGTGAAATACATAGTGTGTATGTATATCAATCAATCGATAGGGTTTGTTCATACGTCGCAATACGATCCATGTATTCAATGGAGGAAAAACAGGAAGCAATTCTGATTGCCTTATGAATATTTCAGTGGAATGGATTGCCAACTGTCTCTAGTTAAACTTACTGGGAATGGATAGTTGATTGTGGACTCTAGAAGTAAGTAGGTAACAGTGGTCCTGGAAAGGTTGAGTAATTCCTAACTTTTCTGCGACAAGTATTTCGATTTTATGTTTCCGTTTTGAATCTTCATTCGAGTAGGTTGCTTGAAATTTTACTGTTTAATATCTTATTACAACAAGAAAATCCTTAAAAAGAGAACAAATATTCAAGATTGGATTTTTTGGGAAGTATAACCATGAATATGGCTATTATAATAGAAGCATAAAAACTCCAGTAAATATTTCAGTTTGCTGTCATTGGCTCTGAAGAAATTCAAAGTGATCTGCCTTAGTATTTAGAATATAAATAATCATTTCTATATTAATTAGAAATTTTTAAGGCTTTTTATGGTTATATTGTAAGGCTTGTATCTACAAATATTGTTGCCATGATTAGCTGATCGTAAATAATTCAATCTCCAGTTCATTCCAAGTTACAGTTAAAGAGAAGATTATTGCAAATTTTGTTGTGACGACCCTTTTGCGTGCATCAATTTCAACAGGATGAGGAACGTTCTTCAACAAACTTTTCTTCTCACTCTTCAACTCTTCTGCACAATTGAGGAAGTGCAAAGCATTCCTCAAGAAAATGAGTGGTCATCAGAACCCTCCAACTTTCAAAAGGATTTTCCACAAGTGGTAAATTTGTTCTCTGGATGTCTTATTCATTTGCTGAATTTCCAAGGAGCCGATATAAACGTGATTCAACTTAACCATCCAATAATATTGATGAAGTACTATGTGCATTTCTCGCAACCTTCGGATTACTGGGCAAGCCTAATACCTTCAGAAATTAGACCGAGTAATGAAACAGCCATTGTTGAATTTGTAAACAGCATCAAAATGGCCCAATACACTGCTGCTACTCTCACCGAAGAGTTTGGACTGGGAAATAAAAACACAAATTGCGAAGCAAGAATATTTCTTGATCCACCATCTGAAGAATCTCACCCCTTGTTTTATGAGGAATATTTGTTCAAGCATCCATTTTGGATTTACAGGATACGAAACCTGGAATCTCAGAAGTGGAAAAGATCATACATGAATACAGTGGCTCGATATTCTCTTATAATTTACCAATCCCCGGATATAGAATCCAGTGGATTGGTAGCTTGGTTGAACACATTTTTCCAGGTGGAACACGTGATCTTGTACGAGAAAATAATGGCATGGAACGTTTTTAAATCCAGATTTTCCTTAATTAGTTGGTTCAATTATCCTGCATGTCAGCCAAGCTTGCTTGGTGCTCCAGGTTTAGTACCAACAAGTAAATTACTGTTTGACCGATTTCTTAAAAGATTAGGCGAGTCTATACCGGATCCACTGTTTCGTGCAATTGTTCCTGGGGATATGTGGAGAAGTCATATGGATATCAATGTGTACAGACAGCGAAGAAATATTGTTAATGAAATTTCCACAATTAGGGCTGATCAGATGTTAGTTTCAGCGAGTCATGTACACACACATGATATCCTTAGTTATATCCGCTAATTCGCCAACATATATAGATTCCAACTCATCAACAAAAATATATGAATCAATAAGGTCAGATACTTTTGGTTGTAGGAGCTGCAAGAAGAGCGGTTATAAGGGACCGCCCATTCCAACTTTTTGGAGACATTCCACTGAAAACCTGGCAAAGTTTGCAGACGCTTCATTGAGCATAGTCACGAATCGACTAAAATTTGTCAGTTGTCACACAGAACAGCAAAGTTGGCACTACAAACTTCTAGACTTGATAACATGTCTAGACGCCGGAACTTGGGTGTTGCTAGTAAGTGCGTTTTTAATTCTCTGCGTACTGTCAGAAAAATCGGCACAGTTCTACAAACTTGTCATTGGAATAAATAATAAAAACAAACTTGTGAGAAATATTAGCAAGTATGAAGTAGGATATCAAATATTTGCGGCCACGCTAGACAAGGGTAGTAACATTTTTCAACGAAACTCTGCAGCAATCAATCAGACCCTATTTGTTGCAGGGTTTTTAATTCCACTTGTGCTTACAATGTTAAGTAATGAATATAAAGGGGATAATATATCAAGACTGACACTTGCAGCTCCATTGGTTCCCTTTGACACATTTAAGATGCTGATTGATTACAACTTTAGCACATTTGTGCTACCCTGGAAATTGGGGGACAGTGACTTATCGCTGGTTAACAACCGCCCTAGTACTAGCTATGTGCAACAAACTCAACACGAAGCATTTCCAATAGTTTCCCAGTTTTGGCTTTATATAAATGTAGTGCGAGGGGTGGACTGGAGAACCCTCAGCTCCTTAGGAGGTGAGATTTCTGACGAATTATGGCTTTATTTGAACCACAGTAAAATATTTCCGAATTGGCCAACTGCAGAAAACTTGGACAAAGTTGGCTTTCCATTTGAGAAATTTTTTATTCCTCATTTGGAATCTTGTAATCAGTCGGCAGTGATTCTTGACGAATATAGTGCATCTGTTGCTCACACGTTTTTTAAAAAGAAATTAGCTCCAGTGTGGTTAGGAAAACAAGATATGTTCCAAATATTACGAGGATATGAACTTATTGGAATGTTTCCAGCCAAAGTTCTGCTCCGAATTAGACATTTAGCGCAAACTGGGATTCTTGAGTGGTGGAGAAAATATTTTGCATATTCAGCGGTTCAACTAACTTACTTGCGAGAAAGCAATTATTCAAATTACCTTACTGGGAAAACTTTTAGCGTGGAGTGGAAAAATAGTGCTCTTGTTCTTTGCATAATTCCTGTAGCTGGGCTATCGGCTGCCTTATGGACGTTTCTTCTCTGTGAACAGGACGCCAGATGTTTTGTTTATGCTTGTAAGTGTTTAGTCTATATTAGTAAGTGTTTAATTGGACGTTGTTCAACTTTATTGAAAATACTTAAGAGAATGAAAAACTATAAGCTGGCTAGCATAAACTTTGTGTTTGTAGAACAGACACAACAGACTCCTCAGTCAATAGTTGTAAACAAAGTGGAGGTTGATTCTCTTGATAAAATTTTAAATCTTGTAAAAAATCTACAAACGGAAATTGACGAGAATAAACGATTTATCGAGAGTTTGACAACAAATGTATCGCCATAATTGTAGTCTAGCTGACTAAACATTTATTCGTGTGATAATTCTTGTCTTGATAATTAGATAAATACCTATGAATGATTCAAATAGACATATAATGCAATATACCTATTTATATTATCGAGTGTTTAGTGAGTTAATTGAAATTTTATCATTATAAACCAAATTTTATTATTTATATTTAGCATTACCAATTTAATTTATAGTACACGATGCTTGATCCACTAACAACACTGGGGTAGAGAAATACTTATTAAAGTGATAACATGATGATGGTCAGTAAATATTATTGACAATTTCAGTCGTGTTCGATAGAAACCGGTATGATAAGGTATTGACTTGGTTAGTGGTATTTCTTACACTACAGTAAAGAATTATACGTCACGTAACTTACCGCCCATTTTAAATTCGCAAATCTCCTGGGCTGTCATTTCGACCCGTCTGGGATTAAAAATATGGGCCCATGTCACCTAGAAGAACTCGGTGAGTGCTTTCCGATGAACTTTATTTCATTCAAATCGGTTGACGCATTTACGAGTTACGCCTCCTGCAATATTGACGAGATCGAAAAAGTGAAGTTGCTGTTGCTGAAAGTTTAGGACAAAGCAATGCCGGCCTTCCTTACCAAAGTACTTGTTCACTGCTGCTTGATATAATAACATTATTTCATAACTTGTGTCGTTATCTAACGGAAGTGCATATTTTTTATCAAGAAATTTTGCGGTATTTTCAGGTTCTAGATTCTCGTTTCTCAAGTCGTAGAAGCTATCGTTAATAATGTCTAATACATTGTTTCGTTGAAAGTCGATATAAATCTGTGTTTGAGGAGATATATTATTACCAAATTTCCATATAATTTTATATCCTGCATATAGTAAAGCACTTAACGAATCATACGGCTTGGGAGGAATATATATGGTCAATGTACTCACTACTGTATTCCGTTTCCATAAAATCAGCCCCATGGCACGGGAGAATGCTGCACTGTCAGGTTGGCTCAGGAGAAACTGCTAAATAATGTATAATCATTAATTAATTAAAATTATCTTCTATGTCAACGAGTAAACTTTATAAGCAAGTGGTTGAAATTGTATTTTTGTTCAGCAAAATGACAAATAAAACATCCCAAAGAACAAACTCGTACATAATTATCTCCATCTTAATCGCCGCGTTTATGTCGTTATAATGTATTTAGCCAGCATAGATAAAAATCTTGGTTTCATACTGAACAAAACTGGTTTTATTATAGATTTGCGTGACGTGAAATGGATATCAAAATTAATTAATTTAATTAATTTAAAAAATTTGTTTTTTTAGGAAATTCATACATGTGGTATTATGTGGGCTTTCTGCCTTTTGATTTTAGTTGACAGACAATGAAGCTATATAACCTAAATTTGGACTGGCTCACGTGTGCATCATCAATAATATTCACCAATGAAACTATAGGAACTTCCATGGAATGCGAACTGGAATGTAAACTTTGCTTGAAACGGGAATTCCCCTACACTTAATACAGGCAAATAAAAAGAACGTGAAGGTCTTACATTCATACTAAACATGGACACCAATACACCAAAAGTCCATCCATATTTCCAAGAACGAAATAATATTTTATAAATTATATTAAAGCGACGATCCGTTTGTCTGGACAACACGATTTAACTTTTGAGCGTTTTAAAATACCAGAATAGAAATATTCTGCATGTAGCCATTCATATGAATCTCAAAGGAAATTCCTCAGCCCATCTTGCTAATATAAAATCAGTGAATATTTTTATTTCAATAAAACCCCACATCCTCCTGTTTTGATAAACTCATTA
>JAHZMV010002886.1:0-14889 GCA_027743765.1 Coecobrya sp. COE2 | reverse complement strand
AACTTGGACCCTTCAAAAATGGACTTAGCAAAGTGAAATTGGGATATGTGCCTAGCAGCAATTTTATTCCACGTGTTGAAATCTACAAAATGAGATGGGTCCCGTTTTGGCTTCCGAAGGTCCACCAGCACCTAACTAGTAATATGGGCCTTTAATTGGATTGCCGTACGTCGAATATAGTATCGCATTCACTATTAAGCAATTTATGCTTAAGTGCATTGACATTTAGTTAGTTACTAATTCCAATCCCTGTACGACCAATAAGTTATGGATGAAGTTTGGATGAGAAACACATGTCTTCCTCATCATCTGTAAACGTCAAACAAGTATTGTCCGAAACACGTTTGATAAATACGATTTAAAGTAGAAATCCTAACAGAACGTACATGGCACAGAGCGGCTATCGGGTGATCACGTTTGGCATTATCCTATAATTGTAAATTTGTTGGTGGTGGCGGAGCCATTTGAAACTTGATATCACTTATGTAGTTTTTGCAACCATGCATGGTTGATTTTTAAACTCAACATTACGACCATCAACGAAATCCTTTATGCGTAATTGCAATGGCGAATCGCAAATGATTGTAAGATGTTGCAATATACCAGGCAAACATATATATCCAAATGGAGCTTCAGCTCAAAGTTTTCATGATCCTGCCCTTTTAAACATGAACAAAAGAACGAACTGACATAATGGGAAGGAAGCTGGTAATAATGTTAAATGTGGTGTCATGAATGACGGAAGAGTCAGTATAAATTCAAAGAAATGATTCCTTACAAATTTGAAAAGTGTAAATGTTATGATCTCAGATTGATGAGTCCATCTTTTATTAATAATATAGTAGGATACGAAACATTATTCCGGTATGCTTCTAGTAAAGAGCGTATTTCACGTCTCTTTTGCGAGTTTGCAGTGTAGTTCTGTTGAAACTACTAAGACTGTATGCTATAAATGCTTTTGAAGCGTATATAAGGTTGCATTTTTAGGTGAACGCCGCTACTAAAAAGTTTACGAATAGTAGACTTAACACCAACTTAGATTTGCTTTTGTTAATTTTTGCTCTCTGAACAATGATCCGCAAAACAATTTTACAAAAACTGCGTTTAAATTGATTAAGTTTTTATATTGAAACTTTGTATCTTAGTTAAAACAACCCGTTGACGATCGAGGCTGCCTGAATTTGAGGGGGCGTACTTTGGGCCAGTGACGTCACTGGCCCATGGATTTCCCCATTTAAAATATATGGACTGTTTTTTGGGGCAATCTAACAGTGCCCCAGTAAATACTCAATGATCGTCAAGATTCAAATTCATCAGCCGAACCTTACTTACTGAGATAAAACATATCCCCTTGAGTCAAAACATATACTACACTATTGGTGACCATCATCGGTGCTGACATATATCTTTGTTCTTACACTCTACTTGTTTGCATTGCTGTAATAACTCTATTTTGTACACGAAGAAATAGTCCGTAAGTTAAACTTGTCGAAGACAGTATCATTGTCTGTCACAATGAAACCGTTTCTTCGGGGTGTTGGCATTAAAGGCCATAACAATACTAGTCGATTTATTGCAAGCACGGTTTCATTTTTACAGATGAATTTTCGATATGCATGAGAAAGCAGTATTACGATACAAATATACCCCTCATCAATCTGAAAATGAGTAACAAATGGTTGATTATAAAATATTTTGTATCCGTAAGGTTGGAACTGACACTGAAACTTTAAAAATAAATGAAAACGTTGTATTGTTAGTTAACATAGTACGGCCTCAAGAAAAAAAGACCTACCTTATCCAAGAAAATCGGCATGGACAAGTCAAAATGAGTGGAAGACTCGGCAGTACAGAGTAATTAAGAGTTTGTTTTAAATATTTCTATAGCACTCAAAAATAATAAATGACCAAATACCAAATATCAGTACAATTAACCTACTTTTATTATCGCACAATGATACAATAAAATCATTTTAAGCTGCAGAGGTATTGCAATATTAATAAAGATTTTTTTGTACATGGAAACCATGAATTTTTTGTGATGTGATAATTTTTGCAATGAGAGAATTTCAAGCTTTATACCCCTTGTTCGTTTTTATTCATTTATTGATACAGGAAGATAAAAATAAAAGTAAGCATTTTTGGAAAAAATACTTTGGAATGATAAATATATTTACAATTGTATGTTAACGCCTCTACTAAAGTTTACAAGAAGTATACGCAATACTAAGCCAGGTTCGTTTTAGCATTATTTTTTTCACAGTAATTTGCAAATTAGTTGGGTAAAAATATTTTAATTGACTGGGCCTCATTATTTTTTAAATGTATATATTATTTCGAGGAAATGGTCTGCAGAAGCGTGATACTCGCAATGGTAGGAAACGAATCTATGGACGTTTTTCATTGCATCCCGTTAAAAGTAGAAGAAATTAGTGAATCAATAAACAAAGCTCATAGTATAAATCGGTAAAAATAGTGTCCTCGCAAGTAAATAATGGCATTCATTATAATAATCACTTTAAGTTGCTAAAAAAACGAACGTACAGAACGATTTCACGACAATGTAGTAATTCAGTTAGATGCAAATTAGGTTTAAATATAATCTTTTCTTGAGGCCCAATTAATGCCAACAATACATAAATGTCTGAAGAACAACCTGGAATAGGACTGCTTATTGAAGAAAAAATTATGAAATCTTATATTAGTTAGGGTAAAAATAACTAAAGGAACGGGTCAGCCACCAATTTACATAGATTCAATTAGGCAGATTCATTTACTCTATACGTTGAAACAAGAAGCAAAATTAAAATAATAGATGTTTTTGCTGTTATAGAGGAAATTAAGTAATATTTCGCACGTCTTAATTTATTTTAATAGAACAATATTTTGTTTAAGGCTAAGTTTTTGCGTTCCAAAACTCCATTATACAAATTATCCATAGGCATACCAACGACATAATGTCAAGTAAATAAATACATCAAGTAATGTGCTTCCGTACACAGAAAAATCTTAACTTTTACAATAATTTGTTTGCTCTATTAATAAATATGTTTATATTGTGCTTACAATTTACAATTCGTATATTGAGAAAGCAATATTATAACTAATTCAACATTAATATTATCTGTAATTATTCATTTGAACATTACCTATTACAGTAAATTAGGCTTCAATAATCGAACCTACCCCACATAATTATTTCCAGATACCTTCTTGGAAATATTTTCTCTCAGCTTACTCATTTTATCCATCAATACTTTGAGAACACGATACAATCCATCAATTAGTCTTAGCTGCAGCGCTCGTGACGAATTTAACTCAATTAGCAATAGTACACAGCTTAGCACATAAATCATAATCATAATGATTACAACGGCTAAATAGCCAGCCCCATTGATTGAACCATCCCCAAGTGTTACAATTGGATCACGTCTTGGATTATCAAATCTCAAATGAGAATACTGCCGATCTGCCAAGCTTCTCCAAGACTCCCATTTATCTGGCAGACCGCCTGCCATCATTCTAGACAGACTTTCCAGTATCCAGTACCTGTTTACCGTGTACACCTCAACAAAGTTTGAAAAGCTGTCTAGCTTCTTGGGTAGCAGAGAACAAGCCATTTTCCATTTACCTAAGATTCGTCGAACATAATCCTCGGCGCTTAGCAGATCATCATACGCGTCCCTAGATTCTGTGAGTTTTACATATTTTCCCGCAAGATATTCGTCCTGGAGGAGTATTGCAACCAAACCCCTAAGCTGATGGAAACTGTCATGGAGAGCTGGTAGAATTCCAAGTTTTTTAAAGGCGTGTCGGTATTTTTGCTGTGGGGATACATTACCTTGATCCCAGAGAATTTTATATCCTGCCTCGAGTACATCCTTCAATGAATCATATTCAACATTAATGGTTAGTAGAGTCAGGGCAGGTACAAGTTTTCTCCCGTAAAATGTACAGATGAACAGTCCGAAGATTTGAATGAGAAGAAGAATTTTCATTTTTGTTAACCTCTTCGGAACTGAGTTGCCAAGGAATACTCCAAGTGAGTCTAGTAGATCCTTCAAGCCAGGAATTACAGAATCGCGAGCATTGCCCAATCCGATAAGCCAAATCATCAGAAAGGAGGCTAGAATTGATAGCCATATTTTTGCACTGAATGGTCTCGACCATGCCTTGAAGTTTGTACGGCCTGTTTGCTCCAATTGGTGTAACTCACGGCAGAATAATACGTGGATTTCCGAATTACTGGAATGCAGAAGTCCGGTCAATCTTTTATACGCTGTTGGAAACGTCTCATACGAGTAACCGTCTGGTCCGTCATTGATTATGTATTGCGACTTCTCAGATAAGTCTACTGAATGGACTTCGATTGGAAATATTTTCACCGACAGGTTGTGAACTTTTGAGAGCAACATTGTTGACATAAGTTGAGGACGACAATGAGATCTGTAACGAGGGCTAGTTTTGAAATGAATGCACCAAGCCGGTCGAAGTCCTCCTGGAGGAATGTGGCGTACTAGAGCCTTTATTTTGTTGCTGTTGGCATGTCTAAATAAATTCTTATGCAACATTCTTCGATCCTGCCAATGTGAGAAAACTCCCGAGATGGCAAACTTCAATCGCTCGGCTTGGCTACAGTAACCACTGCATATTATAAAGTATTCGGCGCTGAAATCTGTTTTGAATTTTTTGATGAGAATAACGAATTTTATGGCGGGTAGATATCTAATTATCCTGTTGAAACGTTTATCATAGTAATCAACCTCTCGTGGCTTTTGGACGATTGTCTCTAAGGACAAAATGATGGTGGTAGTTGGATGCATCCCGTATGCTCCAAGTGATGAATATACTTGCTTTAATGTTGTGGCGTTTTTTATCTCACTCAGAATCAGGTGGAATGGCTGTGTATTCTTGAAGGGATATCGAGGATCCAAAATTTTAGTGTAGTTTTGAAACGTCATGCAACGTACCTTTGAAGAGATTGATGCCAGTTGGTCGTATTGAAAGGAGTGAAAAAACACTTCAAGTAATTCAGGATTTGATTGCAATTGCGTAAACAGCGGCAATAATGCAGACTCCAATGGGTCGTTTTGCGACTTTACTTGACTGATTAGAAGCAGTAGGTAAAAGTGCCATTGATAATGTCTGTTGAACGTAGAATTTCCCATTTTATAGCAGATGATTAAATAAATTTAGTTTCAACGTCAAAAATTTTTTATGCCAAATGGAGAATCGATATTATCGATTTAAATTGTAAAAATATGAGTTATAAGTATATTTGATTTTGGGTTTAACAAAAAAGAATAATATTGCAGTGCATGTGATTTAATAGAAGCGTATCTATTTTAAAATTCCCATCTTTTTCATCGGAATAAAATATTCGGGAACAACAGTTTTATTACCTTTAAGAAACTGCTCAATCTAAGAGTCCTGAGATCCACAGAAAAACAACCATGAACTGTGCAGTTATAAAAGCGAATGTTCCTTTTGCTTTAATATCGTTGCTCCGTTATGCTCTAGCTACACCAGCTATTTCTAAAATATTCGTGCTCATGCAATCAACAAAATATTAATTGTCTTTTCATATTATAATTAAAAAATCGTGATATAATGCATGCCTCATGTATTGAACTCTCCTGCAAATTAATTTTTGGGCCAGTTCAAGGCTCAGGAATTTGCGCGTTAAAAAGCATGCTTAACTTCCTACACATGCTGTATCGATTTCACTCCGTCCAAAAAAATTTATCATCAGAGGTTTTTAGGTCCAGATGAGTTGGATTTGTGGATGATTTTGGAACATATATGAGATTCCGTTAAACCATAGAAAGCATATCCCAAACGCTTGTCTTGGCAAAAAATAAATTCTTGCTTATATTGTTGTAACTGGCTTCTTAAATCATTTCTGATAGTTTTCAGGGTACAGATTTAAGCTCTCAAAATTACTATTAAATTATTGGATATCAATACATTTGCTTCAGTACGCCGTTGCTAAATATTATTAGCTACTTGGAATTTGTGAAATCGATACGGCACGTGGAGGAAATTCATATAAGCTCTGATGACGCAAATTGATAAGCCATGAACTAACTTATTGCATAGCTTTGCACGCTATTATCACATGCCATGAAATTACGAAAAAACAATTTACAATTAAATAGATTACGTATGCAGTCCTTACAGTTATAGACGTAGGCTAGCATAACTGTCTAGTGCTATTTAGACGGCGCAAAAAGTATTTAAATTCTAAAGCCAATTAAAAGCAAACAGGCAACATGCTTGTTAGTTTTCGGAGGCATATGACACTCAATCTGAACAGTTTCCGAGAGGGAATACATAATTGTTTTTTAATTGTTCAAATATTCGTAATATTAAAATTATTTTTGGTTACTTGGTTTTGGAATGACAATAGAAATTTCTTAATAAATTAGACAAATTTAAATTTTATACATATAAAGTGTAAATAGCGGTTTTTGAGACACTATACCCAGGATATTTCGGATTTTAATTTTTTCACTTGCCTACTAAAATGAATAATATTGATTTTTACAAACCTTATACAATTTGTTCACACAGTTTGAACTAGCCCTGAAATTAAATTTATATAATGTTGCTGCTTGTGGCGTTGTAGTACTTCACGCTTTTAATCTAATTAATCTTAAAGGCTGCTCGAAACGTATTATCATTTTTCATATGTATGCATACTCCTTACACAGTAATATTAGTAGCTTAACTGGAAACTTATGCCAATCAAACCGAATATTTAAAATCGGTGCAAAAGTGTTGTATGTCTCTTCTCGTTACTTAATGTTGACCACATTCTCTCAATCTCAAAGCACTTTCCGAAACTAACTGCTCATCGGAAGACAAACAAAATCAGAAAGATCTCACAAAACGATAAAAATATTATCTGGTGGTTACCAATTCACTCCTTTCAAACATTGCATAGGACATACCTTTAAACTCGTACGAATGTGTAATGATTCGATTCGGTAAAACAGTACCGGTGCAAATAAATATTACTACAAAACAAGTTAGTATTAACTATATACCTGCCAAGAAGCCTGGCCAAAGACGACCTGTTTTTGATTGAACCAACAAGGGCAGGGAAAAATTAATATACAACGCGGAAATTATCCTTTGATATCCAAATAAATTTTCAATTCGGACAAGACAGGCAAACGCAAGCACTTATGTAATTGTTAGTCAACTTGTTAATGATCCTAAAATGGCTCCGATGCGATGTTACTAGTAAATGGGGTAATCATATAATAAGTTGATTTCGTCTGACTTTAGATCTTCTTAATTTAGCTAAAAGAGAAAGAAATGAATTGGTGAGTGAAAATGTCGTGTCGGGTAAAACGACTGAAATGTCTGTCTATAGTCAGAGATGTTCGCCATGTCGGACAAGCATGGGCATGTATCAGGGCAAATTGCCCCATGATCAGACGAGAGACAAGTCCCGTTTATGCGGGAACTTTTTTATACATTAAAAAATAAACAGAAAAGTACATGGAAGGTCAAAATTAATGGGACAGATTTAATTTTAATTTTAATCCTTTAATTTTAAAACATGTCCAAATCAAATGAAATTTAATATTTAAACGTTATTAAGCATGTAGATTACGAATATGGAGTTTATTTTACTAATTGTTACACTAATTAACTTAAATATAGTTAAATTTAATTAATCCTTTAATTTTAAAACATGTCCAAATCAAATGAAATTTAATATTTAAACGTTATTAAGCATGTAGATTACTAATATGGAGTCTATTTAACTAATTGTTACACTAATTAACTTAAATATAGTTAAATTTAATTAATCAATTAATTTCAAAACATGTCCGAATGAAGTGAAAATTGGTATTTAAACGTTATTTAACATGTAGATTACTAATTGTCTAAATGAAGTGAAAATTAGTATTTAAACATTATTTAACATGTAGATTACTAATATGGAGTTTATTTAACTAATTGTTACACTAATTAATTCAGGTGTTACCGTTCGATGTTACCATCCTTACAGAAGAAGGACCCTTTTATTATAAAGAGGAATCCAACACTTTCCAATACTTTTCTTTCACATATGTTTTGAAATTATTTGATTAATTAAATTTAACTACAGTTAATAAGTGTAACAATTACTTAAATAAACTCCATATTCGTAATCTACATGCTAAATAACGTTTAAATACTAATTTTCACTTCATTTAGACATGTTTTGAAATTAATTGATTAATTAAATTTAACTATAGTTAAGTTAATTAGTGTAACAATTAGTTAAATTAATTGGAGTTTTACCCCCCGTGGGGAAAGGGTTATGTGGTAGCAGTGAAAACTCATTTAATTATTACTTTATGAGTCATAAGGTATATGTACACCAATTTATAGCACTCTAGCCCATAAAATGGAGTTTTACCCCCCGTGGGGAAAGGGTTATGTGGTAGCAGTGAAAACTCATTTAATTATTACTTTATGAGTCAGCAGGTATATGTACACCAATTTATAGCACTCTAGCCTATTAATTACGTAATTGGCGGTTTTACCCCCCAATGGGAGGGTTGTTTTTAGTAAATTGACTTAATCATTATGTATTGAGTAATAACGTAACTACATGCCAAGTAATAGCATTCCAAACCACATTTCCATTCTTTTCAAAATTTTACATTCAAAATTTAAACATATTGGTGGTGAGATATTTTCTGCCGGAACAACTGACCTGAATCATCATCAATATCATTTTAGGGGAGTTGAATTCAAAACTGAATACTACACATCATTTGTATCCACCAAGCACACCATCTCTCTAGACGTTATACAGAAGAAAGAAAAACTAGAAACTGTGTATTCCAGCTAGACCCAAGCCTATGCTTTCACAGTATCTACATTTGTTGCGACGACAGTAGTCTCATTTGATCATCTGTCGTTGTCGGTTGTCATTCTTCAGAAATTCATGCTTTCTCCAATTGTCCAAGGTAATCACAAATTCAGACATTATGTAACTTGGCTGCGACTGGTTAACAGAGCTAAGGGCTCTGAGGGAGGCCCCTATCCATAAAGTCGCTTTATTGCTAAGGCTTACTTACTATAAAAAACTGGAAGTCAGTTAGGACAATTGTCCATTGATCTGACAGGGGATGTATAGTAAGTAAACTTCAGAAATAAAAACAGCCCTAGATAGAAGTTACGAATTGCATGTATTGCATACACATGTGTACACACATTTAAAAAAATCATTTTTATTACATAAAATTTTCTCTTTTCCAATGTGTACTTGCTATACATGCATAATTTTAATCTCGTAATATAACATGTTCAACCATCAGGGTAAATAGACATTGATGATGATGATCATGGTGGTGACTCACCACCCGTGAGCTTATACAAAGTAATATGATACTGGTGTGTATGGTGATGTCACGTTACAAGTAGCAGCGTTACTGTCCCGGATGGATATAAACAGAGCTAAACTGGTTGGCCTTTGTGGTATATGTATTTTTATGCATGAGAATCTTTAAAATCTTTAAAATTGTGAATTCAAAGCTCAAAATTCATACAAAGGTGTTATATGACATTAGAAATATTACAAAATTTAAAAAAACCACGAAAGGTCAATTTAAAATCTGAAAGGTCAAATTATTAAAATGCGATTTTGGGCTGAAAATTGGTACATAGGCACTATCTGATATAGGGAAACCCACAAAAACAAAAGTTTTAGCTAAAGGTCAATTTGAAATCACAAAGGTCAAATTTTTTTAAACCGCATTTTGGTGTGAAAAATGATACAGACACATTTTAGCATGAGTAACATTGGCTAAATGAATGCTAATTAACTGCTAATTTTGAGTTTAGCTTTTCCCTCACTTCAGATTCACTTATTGAGGACCACACAAATGATTTGTTATTTTCAATTTTTTGTATGCCAAACTGTTTTATTCACTTAGCATATTCCCCACATATTCTGAATCCGTCAGCAGTTGAGTGTCTTCTCCCATCAGCCAAATCAGGACTACCATGCTTGCACAGACCATTCACCCGACGAGTGTCCTGCTCCTTGCGCTGGCTAATTTAAGTAGCGGCTTTGTAACCAGTCAAATTGGACTTCCTTTTAACCTGCCATTTGCTCCGTAAATTATTCATAATTATTCTATATATTATATTATTATTCATAAACTATTATACAGCACATTGAATGCCTTGTATTAATTTTAAATGTAACTAATTTTTTTATCCATTTATAAGATCCTGTTTACCATGTCAATATACTTGGCACCAGCCGAGACCCCCCGCCGCCTCTGTAACACCTTGGTGGGAAACAGCATGGAAGAATCGCGATGAACTACGACGCAGACGACTAGCATCGTAGGTCATTATAACTTTGATTTTTGATAGTTTTGGTTACACGACACTTATGCAAGTATGTATTCTTTCGTAGCTCCATGCTTGACGCAGCATGTGCATCTTTCCACGGAAGAGCTGATGCAAACAATAATTACGTGAACAGCTTAAAGCATTTAGTCGAAGACCTGATACATGCTGATACCAATTTGGCATGGATAGTTAGACGGTATCTCTCAGCTAAACGTGATTACGAGTCACTTTACCGTAAACCATACAACTTTTACATGGTGGTAACCAAAAACTGGACAGACGGAAACTGTATTAGGGCAATTCAAGGAGGGGATCGCTTCTCTACCACGCCGATTCCTATCAGTCATTTCCTACTTTACCAGATTGGATTGGAACACGAAGTGAAACTCGTAAAAGCTTTAGAAGATTATTGGATTATAACAACATGCACATCTTCAGAATATGCCGCCTACGTATGTAATCATTAATTTAAAGATAGGTATGGTTATTGCATACTAGAGTATTACATACTATTTTTTATAACTCAACCATTTTGCAGAGAAACGCTACCAATGTGCGGTTTAGAAAAGAAGCAGAAGCCAATCCTAGAGATTCGGTTTTGTCAGAGATCAAAAAGATGGCAGTACTTGGCGTTACCAAAGATATTATGACGACCCCTGACAATATATCAAAATGTGGAATTGGAGGCAAAACACAAAACGGACAAAATGCCAAGGGCACCTGTCAAGATTCAGTGTGCAGTGATACCCCACCAGCGGAAGATGCACATCCACACGAATTTGTTGATGCTCCACCAAACAAGAAATCAAAAGTGGACATTTTAGCAACTGATGAAGTTGAGAAAAAACGGACAAATAACATTTTTTTGATAAACGAGTTTATGCCATATTATGCAAACAGAGAAACTGAAGAATTCTTAGAGTTGCGCGTTCTACGGCCCCTTACAAGGACATTTCAAAATGTTAAGATAATTGCTTTCACGGCATTAAAACTTGAGCTACTTCTTGTAGTTAATCTGTACCAGAAACCTATACCTACAGATGGATATTTTGCAATTGACGAAACAACACCAAAACAGATACCTCAAGGTGCTAAGTTCAGTGTTCTTCCAGATGGCACACCAGAGCCAGTAGTTGTGTGCCTTTTGGATAAACCAGCGAACCTCGATGTTAGCAAATGGAATTCATTGTCATTAATAAAACAAAGAAACAACAAGTATACCCCTCGCCAACTCATATTTGAGGGCGAAAATAGCCATCTGCAAACTCTTAAAGAAAGCATTGTGGATGGATTAATGTATGGGCAACAACTGAATCAGGAAATTTCGAAGGATATCAAAAGTTTGGTAAAAGTTGATGAAAACAATTGCAACTGCATAATTTCCCAAGGTGATCCTGCGTCAGACGTAGAATCGAAATTGTCTCTAAACCTGTGTCCAGTTCTTGAATCCGACATTCCATTCCAACATAATAGGATGAAATTAGGGAACCCTACAAAACGTGCCCCGAACGATTGCGAGAAACAATATAAACCACAAATAGAACGAATGGAACATGTTTCTGTTCATTCTGAATCCACAACTGTTGGTGTGACAAAGGAGTCAAAAAACACAAACCAATGTCCTCGGAGTAACGACTTAGTCAATAAATTAACAGCACAGATTACTGCAGAAATTGCTTTCATCAGAGAAAGATACAATTCAGGTTACAATACTGACGGTTTTTTTCCTTTGCATTTGTTTGAAACAAATATTTGGCTAAAAATATCACAGTCCGGATTCCAAGATTTACAAAAGCTTCCACACATCCTTCCCTACAAAGTAGTTCAACGTTCAGTTGCCACTGCAAACTACGGGAAACAGGTTACCTGTAAGGTCTGTACAACCAGATTTCAAAACTGTCCTCACACAGTCGCTAAACAGCAACATAATATTAATCTTGCCTCGCCGGAAGGAGTTGTGCTAACAATGAGTACATATGAGAATAAAAAGACCCTCGTACGGCACATGGAAAGTGAGGCCCATTTATATAGTATACTGTACAAAGTTCAGGAAGACAGGAGGTACTATGCGACAACGAAGATGGAATCATACAAACTTGCGCCGGATCAGGAAGTTTTACATCTTGCAAACACTTTTGATGTGATATATACATTGCTAATGGCAAATACGGCCCCTTCTAACGATGACCTGATCTTTAAAACATTGAACAAAATAGGCGCTCCTACAGGAGTTGTGCGCTCTCGATCAGTGTACTTCAGAATGATTGAATTTATGGCTGACGATGCAAGGTCTACAATACTAAACTATTTAATTCGCTCGCAAAGTCCATTCTTTCTGACGCTTGATGCTAGCTCAGGTATATTCAAATCAACAAGTAATCAACGTGAATGCATGCAGACAGTTTCTATAATGTATTTATATCTATTTCAATTTTTTCAGATGCGAAGAATAAACATTACGTCATGGTCTACATACAATGTTTGGAAGGCGAAATTACTATGCCGTATTTTTTGGGAAATCTCGTCATGACCTCTTCTTTTGCGGCTGAGGATTATCTTCTCCTACTAATAAAGAAAATAGAAACTTTCCCAGAAGCCTTTAAAACGTACTTCATCAATAATCTTCTTGGAGTTGCTACGGACTCAGCAAGTGTTATGATCAGATTTCATCCTTTGTTGAATGATTGGATAAATGAAGCCGGAGGGAAGACAAAGAATCTTATATCAATTTTTTGTTTGGCGCATAAACTTCAATTAGCCTCTCGTTCGGCCATCGCTCCTCTTCGTACAGACACAGATCGGGGTTCCAATAATTGCCTGGATTATTTCGTAGAAGTGGAGAAATTTCTGCAGTCCACGTACGTTTTCATTAAATCATCTGGTGTAAGAATTGGTGAATTTAGAAACCTAGACGTCCCTGGTGACAATAAATTGTTGGAACTTAAGCCGCTTCATTTGGAACGCTGGATATCATCTGAATACGGCACAATTCGAAATTTCATAGGGAGTTACAAACGAACACGAGCTACTATAGATAAACTTATCCAGGATGGTTCATTAAAACCTAATGCGAAAGCAGAAGCTGAACGATTGGAAGAACAGTTGAAAGATAAAAACATCCTGATCATTCTGTTTTTTCTTGAAGATTACACCGCTGCATTTGCTAAATGGTCACTTGAACTTCAACGTTTCACTGGATTGCTTATTGAACAGTACCAATATTACAATTTGCTTCAAGATCAGCTTCAAAGGCTTTCTAATTTTAATGGTGATGCCCTAGTTGATTTTCTGCATTCATGCAAATGCCATGGCGTTGACAAGTGCAGTATAGAAAGCTATGAGGCTTCAGACACAATTATGTGGAATGGAATGGAATTTCAGAAAACAAGCACTGGTTTCAAACTGAGTGAACTTGTCCCTGAATTGATAAGAAAAACGCAGATTAAATTAGATAAATATATCCCAAAGGAACTGATAAAGTCCGCCGATGTGCTGAATCCAAAAAACCTCCCGGCTAGTATTGAAGCCCTGCAAATGCAATACCAATATCTAGAAGGGACCACAACACGCGTCTATGGGCAGGAGGGTGTGAAGTTTCTTGCAAGCTTGCTGCAACTGGATTCCGAAATACTACTTAAGGATTGGGCCGACCTAATCCAAGCGGAGCTGAAATCGGATAATTGGGCAGAACATCGTGGTGTCAAAGATGCAAATCTGTTTTGGTCAACATTGTTATCGGAAAAAACATTACCTTGGACAGATCTGCTGAAAGATTTCATACGTAAAATGAAGGTCGTGTCACCCGGATCCACAATCTGCGAGACAGGTGATGCAATTAGTACAAACGTTAGAAGTAACTTTTTTCTCACGATGTGCTCTCTAATTTGAAAAATCTTCCTACAGGTTTCAGCGTTTTTGGAAATATTAAATCCGGGAAACGAATGGTCTTGTCTGATAACCACCTGGAGGAAATACTGCTGCTACTAATTAATGGCCCTGATGAAATTGAGCGACTGGATTCATACCGTTAAGCGACTAGATGGAAAGCTGCAAAACAAACAAATGTAGAACCCGAACCTCCTGAATGCGAATTCGATGAAGTGGCATGTAGAGACGAAGAGACAACTGATACAAGCACTGAGTTATTTGATTCTGAAGACAGCAATTTTCCATTAGATGTTACAACAGACACATACCAACAATTTTTAAAAGATGATTCCAAATCTAAACATCCTTACAGAAGAAGGTCCCTTTTATTATAAAGAGCAATCCAACATTTACCAATACTTTACTTTCACATCTGTTTTGAAATTATTTGATTAATTAAATTTAACTACAGTTAAGTTAAGAAGTGTACCAATTAGTTAAATAAACTCCATATTAGTAATATTCATGTTAAATAACGTTTAAATATTAAATTTCACTTGACTTGAACATGTTTTGAAAATAATTGATTAATTAAATTTAACTATAGTTAAGTTAATTAGTGTAACAATTAGTTAAATAAACTTCATATTA
>JAHZMV010002885.1:0-37410 GCA_027743765.1 Coecobrya sp. COE2 | reverse complement strand
GATACATATTCACAATTCATTGGATATTTTTTCCGTGGGAGAATGATTATATTTTAGTAAAAATCCCAAAGCTTTATAAACTAAATCCAAAAAGACCAAAAGAAAATAATGATGTTGCATTGTTTTTTTTTGTTTTTATTAAAATTGCTGGTTATATACTTAAAACTTCATTAACTTAAAAATCAGTGACCATAGGCCATTTCATGTAGAGTAAGAAATGAGAAAGTGGATAAATGGCTTGGAGAATGAGAGTGGATAAAATCCAAATTGAAACTCATTTAGCTCACTCAGTTCCACACTAATAATCCCTAAATCCCTATAATACTCCCTATTCCACAGCTTCAACAGTCGCAAACAGCTTCAAATCATCTAATTAAATACTGCTATTAAGCAAAATCTATGAAAAATCAAATGGACCGGTGATTATATTTTGTATCTTTGAACAGCTATATGGTCACTACTGAAGCCAATAGTTGTACGGAAAGTTACGTTGATGTAGCTATAATACTTAATAAATATTAATGTACACGATTGTTTCTTGTTTCATGTAGCTGAAAGAATCATTCAGGGTTACTTAATTGTTTGTAAGAGTAAAAATATATTTTATGATATATCAATCGGGAGAATCGAATGTGAGCATTGAAATTAACTTGAACAAGAAAAGATTTTTTCGAATAAGTATAATAAAATATAAGTACACTCTGGCATACCAACTTCAATTCTTCCCGAAAATGAATATAATTGATGGAGCTATTATTAGGACTATCTTCGAGTTTAAGATCAATATAGTTATAAATACATGTTCGTCTTTTCACCGCTGAAATTATATTATTGTAGTACTGATTTATGGTATGAACTTAAATCTATTTATATATCTATTTATAGTAATAGTAAATCAATACTTGATGTTGAATAGAATTTGAAACCTCCTGTTTAAGTTGTTAGAACAATTATTGTACAATATAAAATTTAAAAAACACAGTTTGAAGGCGGGCTTATCAACCTTGGTGTCCAAATTGTAGTTTTTAAACGAAGGCGGAGTCTCCACAATGAAGTTCAATATCTTCTAAATAATGTACAGTACGGTAATAAATAAATTGTTAAATGATGTTGATTAAATTGTTGTATTTCGTTAACAGATACTATGTAAATATAACGAAGACGTATGCTTTGTAAATTTATTCCAATACACCTTAGCATCCCTATAAAATGTTGTTATGATATAATCATACATAATAATAATAGTACACATTTTACATTCAATTTCATGTTTTCGTGTATAAAATGAGTGGTGTTCTGGAAGGAGGATTGGAGCGTAAAGTTATTAAATAGGCTTTTTTTATTTTCGGAAATTAATTTCATGTTTCAAACAGCGTTTTCTTCCTCCATTGCATCAGGAAGCTCTCCCTAATAAAATTATTAAAAAACAACATGATTAATCCAAAAAAATTGTGTAAATATTTCATCAACTTCGTATACATTTCCTGTTTACAGACAACGGATCATTATACTTTATACGTGCTTTCACTCCATTTCCTTTGATTATTACATGTATCTACATTTAGTCCCAGTTATTTAACAAAATTAAGCTTGATATGAAATAAGTAGCGGAAGTAAATATTAAGAAGCTTTTGGGCCCACTCTTGGATTTTTTATTCTTTTATTTTCAACTGAAAAGAAATTATTACGAAAATCTTCACAACAAGAGATAAAAATCTCACTGCGTAATCTGGAAATTCATAATTCTGGTTTCTGATTTTTATCAGGTTTCTTTAAAATACTTCCCTATTAAAATCATAGTAAGCTATGTGCAAGGTTGTTGTTTTTGTTAAGAAGAGTGAACCTGCCGATAAAGCTTAATATGTGTAAGTCAAACATTTAATTCGGTAAAGTGATATCCTAGATAATTGCTTTTCGGACAGACACATACAACATGAAATGAATATATAGCTTCCGCTATTTAATAAAAGCTTTTCTACATGAAGTTAAAGTTAAACTTTTCCTATTCATGATTCATTTCATTTTTGATCCGGCTTACACCGAATATTTTTTTAAAAATGAGGAAATGTATACGAGGGATGAAAGTTGTGAAAATGAAAATGTTGCGTGTAAACCTCGAAAATCCCATTCGGTCCGGCTTTGCCAAGATTGGTAGGTATTTCTTTGGCTTGGAAGACATCATGCTCTTCTTCATCCTCACATCCGGAACATGCATTAAGAAGCAAGTGTACGTGAGGATCAGCCGTTTCTGGAACCACCAAATGATCCATCTCTCTAAGCGGCTCTTCAGACTGCGACGTTGTCTCTCTTGATGGAATTGAGCTGGAGAAAGCAAAATGTATATAATGGAGAGAGGAAAAAGGGTATATAACATTTTTATACGTAAACAAAATTTTTAGTGTCTTTTGTGTTTGACTTCGTATAATATGTTTTAGGACTGTTGGTGTAGTGGTGAAAAGTACACAAAGCGTGGTACATCATATCACCCCACCGCAATGATATCAACATGACTTTTCACTTTAAGCCATTTCACAAATTTCAACAAAACATTGGATAACGATCAGCCTCAGCAGAGCAGTCTTTAAAAATGAAGCAGAGTACGGGACACATCACGATAAACTTTTTTATGTTTTGTCTTAAATTACCTCAGGGTTACCCTTTTCCTCATTTTTGATGGATGTTGATCTCCATTCTCATCGGTGGAGGGATTATGCTGAAATGCGAGTCGGGTGACAGGACTGTTCGGTTCACTACTCTGTATATGTACATAAGAGAAAGTCATGACTCATGAGTCATACATGAACAGCAACCACAACCACAAGTATACATAAATATAACGGTTTGCCAATAAGGGTATTGGCTCTCCATTAATTGATAAAATACTCATGTAAACAAATATTGGGTTATAAAGTAGATAAGCTGTATATAATGTTCACTTTCACTTTACATTTTTAATACAAACCTGCTTTCCTAAAAGAATAGGTCGAAGTTTGCTAGGTATTGAGATAGGATTATGTGCGGTCATTGGTTGCACCGTGGCAATGTTCACAGGAGGAGGGGAAATGCATGTCGGCGGTTTCAACGTAACTACTGCACCCGAACCACTTCCGTCTGTCCCACCACTTTCCCCGGATGGAGGGGAAGCCCCAGATGAATTGGAAGGAAGAAGGGTCAAAAGGCGTTTTCGATCTTCCAGATACAACTCTAAGAGTTGTTCTACTTTGGATTCAATGTCGTCAACCTGTAAATATGCAAAATGATAAATTATATTCAGAATTTTACTTTTAGTTTAAGAGAAAGTGTTTCCCACTTTTGATGGTACCTTACCTGTCTTTCAACTTTTACTATTCTTGCAGCAAGGCAAATTTTGGAGTCATAAACATCTCGCGCTTTGGAACCTTGTCGTCCAAGAATCATATCTAATCTGAAATTTCAAGCAAAATTATTGATAATGATCCGTTTTTTATAAACCATGCAATGACATGTGCAATTTAGCGCAAACGCTTTTGAAATTAGCAGCGCAACATATTGTAAGGAAGGATATGTACTATAAAGGCAATTCTTTATTATGAACTATCCTTCTTCTCCCTGAGGGAATTGAAACTACCAGGTTATTTAACGGGAGAAAGCCAAAACCTCATTCTTTGATTTTCAGACATTTCTAACAGGTTCAATTCAATTTCTATTTCAACAATATTAGTCCCTGATACTGAGTTCAGGTTAGATATAAAGAAAGGTTATGTTATAGACATATAAATGTGCGTTGGTATGTTCATATCGGCCTCAGAATCGGAACAAAAGCCTGCGGTCCACACTCTTCAATGATCAAGCCTTGTATTATTCTAAGAATAAAGTAAGCACTTCACCTCTGCTGAAGGCTCTTCACACGGCTGAGAAGATCAACGTGCCCAGCGGAGTACTGTTCAATCACATCCTTTACATCATAAGGTTTGAGTGCTTCTCGGAACTTTCTCCGTGAGACAAGGTATTTCATCTATTAAATAAAACAATAAAAATCATGTCATCTTTAGCACTACATCTTATATCGACACTTTTATCCATACATTCCAATGAATGTAGTTTTTTCTTTAAAAACTGATGTGATAAGCATCACTTGATGGCTTTCTTTTCTAGCACTTCACCCCGGAAGACAGTTTAAGAAACGAATCATCGTTAAAGTAAGAATTTGTCAGTAAATGTTATTGATTTATTGATTTTTGTGGCTTGAGGTACCTTGTGCTATTTTATTTTATACAGTGGATTTATTGAATTTCACGTCATTTCATTAGGTTTTCCCTTGGGCATTGTGATATGTCCCTTTTATAATACAACATTCCAGTATGTATATGCATTAAACGACAACCTGCTCATTGTTCAGTTGCCCTTATAATTTCAGAGGGATTCTCAACTTTACTTTAAGCTCTACTCTAGTTACCGATATTTGAGTTTCTTCAAATAATATTCTTGATTTAGAAAGCTTTCCACTTTTTCTTGTTATTACTAACAATAAATTGAAAGTTCACAATAATAGGTGATTCGCAGACTAATGTGATTGCGGAATGTCATCAGCAAGAGCTTTTCCTCAGCTCAGCTTAAGTCGTCTCCTTTAAAAGTTTCCTTTTTCAACAAAAGTACTTTCACTATAATTAAAACATACTTTTCTAATGGCTCTTATAGCTGCTTTGTGCTTAGGAGTGAGCTCCTGCCAACGGCCCGGAATTGTCCCTTCGTCCTCTTCGCACATGTCATGCAATGAGTTTTCATCCCTCGCCATTGAATCTTGACTGGTGCTAGCTTGAAGCCTTGGTGGTTGTGGTACCGGAGGGCCGTGAACGACTGGAAGCTGGCACCCACCACCACCAGCAGCGGTTGAATGGTCATTATCTCCTCGATTTGAGCCCCTTGCTTCTTTTGCTTGAAGGGATGGCGAAGGGGACGGAGGCCTTAGAGATTTGTGACGTCGAATAGTAGGCCATCTTGTCATCACAAAAGATGCATTGTGCTTGAAACTCCTGATGAACGGAATTATAAACAAATGTGGATGTTACAATGTCGTCCCAGAAAACATGAATACACATTTGGGGTTGATACTTTACACGGGAAAATGTTAATATGCACATAAGAGTTATGTGAAGTGATTAGTGTGCTTTTACTGAGAATTAGTATAAGTGGTCATATACGTTGCATTGCATCTTGTAATGTAAAGACAGGACATAGTGATAGAATATTATTTAGTTAAGCTTTCTAATTTACGTATAATTACGACAATTATATTGACTGGTTAATAAATAGTTAATAAATGACGGATGCTTGGTGTAGGTGAGTGTTTTTGGTGCTAAAACAAAAGGACAGCATTATGTACATTGACCGTTAAGCCAAATGAAAAGAGCAGCATCAACTTCTATAATTTCATAGCAGTTACTCTTACGATAAACGAATGTATGAAGTGAACTAATAAATTACTTGAAAGAGTCTTCATTAGGTCCTTTCGCTAACGGGACCTTACTCCTATAAAAAGATACAAGTTATTTATATAGGTATGCATAATACACGAACCAGACAAACTTCACAAAAACTGCTAAACAATGATCGTTTCTCATTAAAACTTTGGTTTACATGGACAATAGACAACATGTAATGAAACGCATACATATAAAAAATATCAAAAGTGTGTGCTCCTTCTTTTTCTTCCAGTAGCGTAAAAAATCATGCAAACACACTTTTAAAATCATTAAAAATAATATATTACGTGTACCTACATTGAAGTTTGTACATCGAATTCAAATACAGATATTAAAACTTTGCATTCATATTATAGCAAAGAATAACATCACACAAAATCGTGCATATAGACAAAAACATTTGCAAAACATCAAACCTTGGTGAAAATGAGCATTGTAGACAAAAAAATTAATGTTATTGTGAAACATTTTCAAACGTTTCCATCATAGTTTTATTTAAAAACTGTTCCATGTATTGCGTAAAAAATGTTGAATTTCATATTCACGATTATATGATTTTGTATGAGGAATAGTTGCTTGGATTAGTAGAGATGTGCAAATGACTTACGCAGGAGGTGAAGGCAAAGGTGTGAGATGTATTTTCCATGTGGCAACGGAGCAGGAGTTTTCATCCGCAGCGTAACATCGCCAAAGGCATTGAATCAATGTGGCAGCCGGCTGTCTTCTACGAATCATGTGTTTTTGGCGTTGCTGCTGCTGAACTTTTAGAGCAAATCCTGATCCCAAAATGCCCTAAAAGTAAAAGTAAATTAGAACATTGTTTCAATTCTAAACACATGTATCTATTATAGCTTTATTCATTTTATGAGATTGCTAAAATTGTCATTAAAACGTTCCGGTTGTAAATGAAACTCGTAAAAATCTGTCGATTTCGTCTCTCGATGGAAGAATTGTCAAAATGCGTATAATTTCATAATCAAATTTAATCATGTCTTATTATTATTGTTGTTTTTGGGAAAAGAAATAATCATTTTATCTTGTAAAGGTCGAATTGCATTGCAAAGCCCAAATGAGCCATTCAAAAACTAAATATAAGCCTTTTCTTTTGGGAATTGGATTACATGGATATTACTTCGAAATGTGTGCATACCTATATCAGTTTCAATCTTTGTAAACAGTGTAATAAATATCAGTAAATCTATATACATATGCATGTATATTTTGTAGTAGCAAAACTGGACGACGGCCTTGGTCTTGCCTTGCCTAAAATACTAACTAAGTATATTACCATTGCACTTCTAATGTTCCAATTTCAATAGACGTACAAAAATCTATTTTCTTTGGCAATATCAAAGCTTGAATAATGTTTTCACAAGAACAGTGTACAATAGATCAAAGGATTAGTTTCAGAGTGAAGTGGCATTTCCCAATAATATCATTCCATCCAAATTGATGATGACGATCATGATATAATAAATTCTTGTTTAAAATGATGCGTCATACTTTCCCTCGCTCCATCTTACTGACAGTCCTTCACTGACATGTATTCCATTACATAGGAAAAACATTTTGTCTTATTTACAGAGCTACAAAGCTGAAAAGTCTGTGTTTCTCCAGATTGTATTTGTGGCCGTGCGTGAAAAATTCGTATGACAGTTTTCTTGGGACTTTTTAACAAAGCTCAAAGCAGAGTGAAAATCTTTAAACAGATACGAATGTATCGTAAAAAGATAGAAGTCTTGATCTCATAGCTAGATATACGAATTGACAGGCACTTGAAACTGGATTCCCAATACAAAGTTTGGAGACGAATGAAAGCAGAGAACAACAATTGCTGCTGAAGACTCCACATTTCCATGCATAATGTCATTTGTGCTGCGCTTCACAAAATTACACAACAGCAGGCACATGTATGCTCCAGCAGACAGATATATCAGGAAAGTGAAAGAGGAGCGTTGCTCCCACACCACCATCTATATCGGCTTACAGTTTGACGGTTACCGTTGCTCTGTTCCGACTAAAAACTTTGCCTTGCCCTGAGCAATTGTAAATAGAAAATATTCTGACACCAGACGAGAGCAGGGCAACAAAGCTATCTAGCAAAAAAAATACTGGATCTGAGTTGAGAAGCAGAATAGACCTACGTATTACGATAGTTTGCAGATGTCCCCATGTGCTCATTCAAATAATAGTTGCTCCTCCAGAAGCCGTCGTCCGTTATTCCCAAGCTGATGGTTTCACTTGTCTTCATTTATTTATGTGTACACAAGTATACAAAAATGTAGACATTCCAATCCCGCTTTGCGTACATTAACTATATAGAAAGGGTTTATACGCAAATGTAGTGTCAGCTAATACATTTACATGCCTATAAACTGCAGAGAAACGGTTCTTCTTCTTTCCTGCTCGCATGTGTTTCAGGCTGACGACAGGGATATCCTGAATCCGGTGAGAGATGTTCCTTAATACTATCTCCGTTGATATTACCCACTACCACAATCCCATTGTCTCTTTTTATATATTTAGCATGACATTAAACAAACCTCTCTATTGTATGTGTTCGGCATACTCGGATGAGAAAAAGTATATATAAGGAACATATAAGGGGTGTAGGTAAGTAAACGCAAATAAATGTGAATTATATTTTTCATGCTCTTTCTTTCTTATACATCAGCAACTAACTAAGAAGGTCTTAGCTTTTCAAAATGATGCTTGAATAAACTGGAAGCGATCAGCAACAAAACAGATTTCTACTTTCACTTCAATTCTCCTACAGTCTGACATGTCTGATTGATCTCCTGCCCATCCAAATGCGTAGACAAAGTGCAAACGATTGGTGTCTAGAGAACAATTACTACGACCTAACTAACCAATTTATTTAAGTCTGATGACATTTGGCGTTTTATTTTTGTCATAAATTATGGTTGTGACGCCGGTGAAGCTGAAAGACATAGATTCTTGTGAGCTGCATGACGTACAACAAAAAATAAACAACTCTGCGTTGAAAATGGCAAAGGATGACGGTGAAGATAGGAGAAAGCATGTAACATGATTTGATCTACTTCTTCCAGGTTTTGATTCCAGAGGGTTTTAAAACCATTGCCGTTTTATTGCAGTATTATATGGCGGTTGCTGAAACGATCAATATAAACAAGCGAAAAGAAAGAGTAACTTAAGAAAATTAAAATGGTACTTGAGTACCTCAATATATTACACAAAGCTCAGCGGCAGATGTAATAGTGATCAAAAGTGAAAGTCTTGTAGCTTGTAGCACATTTCTCTGCTGTTGCTTCGCCTACGATATCTACTGGGGACTACGAGTCTAGCTCCATTATTACCGCTATATACTTAATTACAGACATTAAAAATGTGAGGCTCATAAATAATTCAAAGGAAGGAAGAAAGAAAAGCAGGAGAAATTGCACAGGCATCTTAAATCGTCACAATCGGCTCTTCAAATGAACTCCGTTCATGCCATTGTTGATTATATGTTTACAGCCAAAACCGAATGCTTCAATTGTAGTGTGCAAATGGAGTGGAATGAAAATCAGCCCCGATATATGAGATTAGCCAGAAGCGCGACACTTTCATTCAGAAACGTCTCAAACACAGACATTACAAACTCAACGAAGCAAGAATGATTCAAATACAAATACATTTTATAAATAGTGTATGTAATGAAAACTTATTGTTGGTGTACGGAGCGGAACTACAGTATTTATAAAAAGGATACTCTTATTAGAGAACTGAAAACCCTGTTAAGTTGGAAAGGGAATAATGTGTACAGCAGTGAATTTTCCCTGTCTGTTTTGGAGTACTTCCATGTGTTTACCCAATTCCACTTATTTAATGCCACAAGATACTTTTCCTTCCTTTGGAAATTTCAAGTTTCAGTGTATAGACTCGTGCGACACGACCGATAAACTTTTAGCTTTCGTATCCTATCTCTTACCTTTCCATCTTTTCGCATGAAGAGAAAGTAGGCTGCTATTGATATATTTACGTAACAAAATAATATAATATATAGCACGTTACTGCCATATACATTACAAGATTCAAGCTACACATATTATTACAAAGTCACATTTCTTTCTTCGTTCATTTGCTCAAGGAATAAACTGAAGGAGAAAACAAAGAAACCCTACACACTGTGTGTGACTTGACTTTGTCGACATTGTTGATTCATAAATATAACCTGGCTTGAGAAGGATTTTCCGGAGATAGTTTCTGGTAATAATTATTTCTTTACAAGTTTTCTGAAACTTTTTACAGAAAAGGAGCAAAAAAGGAGGGTGTTGTAATGTATGTGAGCATGAACTTACAAGTACAACAAGTTTCCAATAAATAAGCAAGCAAAATATAGTACGACACGAGCTTCCATAAAACAAATACACATAAAAATATAGTGCATCAGGATATATGGCTAATACATACAGGCGAATGAAGGCGGCAAAACATGTATGTGTGCTTTCACTGCTTTCCCCTTGGCTTGAGTACGGAGAAAAGTAATGGATAAAATATACATACGTGGGAGATTTCAGTAGGAATGAGCGGAAAAATTAGCATGTAACTACTGACAAAGGAAAAGTACAAAAGCGTTTGCACATCCTTAATTTTCATACACATTGCATTGAATCACGACTTTAGCTTCCATCATATTGCTGTTTTTGAAACCAGACAAAAAGTTGCAATTAAAGCAACACGTTCTTCTTATTTTATGAAATGCCCTTTCGCAATAGATCGGTTATGATTATCTACAGTAGAATTTTTTAGCCAACTAAAAGAACTTGGGTAGGTTTAGCCTCAACTTGCTCGTTTTTTGTTTGCTCTATCTTGTTCGATACTTGCTACATAAATAGGATGGGAAAGTTAAGCTTATTTATTGTTTTGCAAAAAACTAGAATGTATGTCTAAAGGGCATCTATGCCGTTACAGATACCATTTAAAACTATAGTTTAAGTTGAAATGAAGGCTATACGATAGAAAGAACCACTAGATTGACGCAGTTTCATTTTCCCAAAATGGTTGTAATGAAATGTTTATGCAGCTATATACCATATGCTTTCTCCCTCCAATGTTCCATCATGTGGCATGTCAATATTTAATTTATTGTCCATGGAATGTGTATTACTATGTATAAATTTTGTGGTGATGATGGTGAAACGCCCGGAGTGCCAACAGTCTTTCTCTTTTGTTGTCTCCCTGTGCTGATAGTACTTTTTCTCCATTTATAAAAACACAAGCAAATAGGTTTACTGCAAACAAACGGAAAAATCTGTCAATGTCCAGAATGAAGGTTTGAAAATAATGGACGTGTATCATCATTTGCAAGTAAGTTGAATGTACCAACTTTCAACTGTGGGAACATGCCCGTTGGTGTCCGTGCCGCTGGCTGAATTCCTTTTTATTCCCCCTGCGAATTTTTTTTATAAATTTCGTATTTTTTGCAATCGATCTCACTTTGCATGTGCTTACCTTTACCGTTACGTTAAGTAAAGCAAACAAAACCATATAATATGCGTGTAGTGAGGTACTCAAACGCTGGTTCTAATGTACGCATGGGAGTGTGAAAAAAATTACAGCTTTCGCTACACTTGGTTGATAAATGTTCAATTTTCCGTTACATCGTTTGAATGGGAAAAAAGAAATCGCCACTGATACCAGCTTACGTTTCAAGCTTATAAAGTAATGGGCGTGAAAGCTAAATAGAGGAGAAAGTAGCGGACAAAAATCGAGAGAGGGGGAGAAAGAGATAGAGAATAGAAGGATCGTACAAACATTGACATTATATTTACAACACAGCATTTATAAAGGCGTACAGTATAGCATCATGAAATGAGTAATTGGAATAGCACGTTTGTGAGTTGCAAAATGCATAGTGTATAAATCAATGGTTTGAAAGTAGTGTTTATCGATAACATGGCGGACGTTTAAATGAGTGCCTATATAAAAATAAACAGCAAGTGGAATAACTAAGTAGCGCTCTCGAATTATATATAATTAAAAAATAAATTTTATATCATGGTATTTGGTCTATGACTATGTGAATGCAAATTATGCGGTGGAAGCATTTTGCGGGATTACTCGATTTGATAACACTGCCATTTAACGAAGCGCTCAATGTCACAGAGTCACAGACGAACACACGGTGAATGTAATTAGGTGTAATGGTGTAAAGCGGCCACAGCGTAAAACGCAATTCAGCGGAATGATTGCTACACTATCCATCTTCTTTATACATACGTTAAAAATTTCATAAATGCCTATAGATGGACACGCTACTGCATTCGCCTTCTCCATGCCTCATGCCACACATGCAGCATATTTCTGTGGACATGCAGGGAAAATATTCCAGAAGTTGGCTGAGCGAGTCAACCATACGTATAATCGTTAGGACATTCCATTACCACAGCTTCCTGCAATTGGCTTTTGCTTTTTCCTATGCTTCCCGCTGTCCTTTCTGTTTGTTCTTCGTTGCTAAATATATCGTGTACATATGACACCAAAGCTATCGCTGTCACGTATTTCGTTAACCTCATCATATCACATTTATTGAGGCAAAGAGAGAAAAGGGACAAGTTAAAGAAAAATAATGTGCTTTTCCTACGTCGTATATTTCACTCGTATAAATATAACATTACGATACAAATGGCCACAACTTTCTCTTTGAGAAATGACATGTAGAAAACTGTTTATACCCAAGTTACTGCATCACCAAAATCATCATGATCAGAGCTTTAGCGTATCTCATGCATCCCAGACCACACCAGAGACATAATATTACACCATCCACATCACAGAAAATTCCAATGTGACTGTGTGACACTATAAAACACCATGGTTTATTCATCCGGTAATACACCATATCTCTGAAATGGAAGCATTTTTTTCAATTCTGTATCAATTGAAAGCTGACGAGTAGTAAAGATTTTTTCGGATTTTAGTAACATATTCTGAGAGAGAATAAAAAGATAATTACGCCTTAGCCATGCTACTTGCCTACATTTTGATCAGGTCATAAAAAACGGAAATATAGTTTTATGAAGTTCTGCTCCCGTAATGAAAGTATGAAGGCAGTTTTATTGGACAGGCTAACTCAAGGAAACGGGATTCTGAAACTAAATAGACTGAAATTTGAGCAGGTGCCAACCCTCCTGTCACCAGTGTCGTCTTAACCTAAAGTAAATTAACAAGCCAGCCACACCACAGGTTTTTAAAATATCTAAACGACTATTAGAGACCCATAGCCTCCAAATCAAGAGGCTGGATAGTCGACCATGTAATGATGAATGATAGTTTGCATATTAAAAAGTGGTTGAGACTGAATGGGGATAAATAACATAAATGGACTGCGTGTGGAAAATATTTATGTGCCTATCATATTAGGCTTTGACTTTACTCATAAATCAAAAATATAATTTTGTGCACGGCACATTTTTCGAAGATGCAATACCATGCACCATTTTTATGATTTTACTTTGCCAACTTAATGCCACGCGACTCATTTAGTTGTAAATGATATCATTAACATTGGATAGATATTTATTCGCCTATTTGTTAATGCTCACAACGATGGAGCTATGTTTTATGTTTGTTTGTTTGTTTGAGCTATGTTTTATGTATGCGAGCTATGTTTTATGTTGATCATTCCCTCAAATTACACTCGGAGTTGATGATTGGTTTGGAAATTTGTTTTATGAGGTGTATGCACGATCATCATTCGAAACACATCCAAGCATCAATAATGCTTGAAGTTCAACGGAACAAATTTCCTTTTTTCATAAGTTATCGTCATTGCTGGTATTTTTAGTGTAAGATACCTAACTTGCATGTAGTGTCTAAGTGGTCTTTAGAGCAAGGCAATGTACTTATAAATAAAAAATCAGTCAAGTGAAAAAAGTTTAATACAAGAGGTCACCATTTACTTTCTTTTGAGTGAAACTATGTTCAATAACCATGAAAAACTGCAGCACATATGGAGAAAAGTTGGTAAAGGGATCACATCGTTCACTTCAACATAATCTTATTTTATTTTAGAACATGAAGCTTCCGTGTTTAATTTCATATAATATACGTCCAAGTACAAACTACTGCAGTGAGATGAAGCTGTAGTGAAAGCATCTATGTATGCTAGCGATCTAAGAAGAATACAGAAATATTTCATTATCTCTCTGAACGGCACGCTTTTTAATAAAAACTAATGAGATGTGTTGAATTCGTCTGATAAGACATTATCCGGAAAAACCGGTGTAGGTTGTAGTTTCTATACCCGGCGCGTATGGAAGTGTTCATTTTCCATTTCAACGTTAGCCGATTTTAGTACCATTTTGCTGACTATAGCCGAGAATTACATTACCTATATATGATCTGTATTCATACAGAAAAGTGTACAGAAACTTGGGGCAATGGGGAAACTAAAGTAATGAGGAAAAGCCCAAATGTTTCGTTGATGTGGTCTTGTCCCTTATCGTAATTTGTAATCTTTATCCCCTATTGTCAGAATGGATACAATAAAGGACTTGCAATACGATAGCCTCCAATATTGAAAGATTGCTTTTAAAGCAAGGAGTTTTTCCAAGTGAACATTTTCGTCTTGATAGATAATAGTTTTCAGAAAATTACATGATATAGAAAGAGAGTGTATTTTTTAGATTATATATTTGCTCTTGCTCCTTTTTGGTTGATTTGTATTTTACAGTATTTAGTAATTCATGGTACTTTTACCATATATGTAAGAAAAGTATATAATGGATAGGACTTCCAATGAAATTCAGAATATGGCAGACATTCCTACTAATCAACTATATGACAAGCACATGTAAGTTAGGTCGCGCCTCCAGTCAACATGGCAGCTGCATGCAGACCATGTGGCAGCTCTGTAGATATACTAGAAATTCAAGACGGAAGGAGGTATAGTAGTAATGAATTTTCTCCTTTGTATATCTGATTCTTAATTTAACACAGCAAGCAGAAGAATCTATCTATTCTGTAGCCACGTATAAAATTTCGGTTGTTCTCCTTTAATCAGCCGGAATGGTTTTTCGTTTTCGCTTGCCTTTTTCCATTTGGCTGGATGGAATTGACTCAGTAACCTAACCCAGTAACAAGTTGAACAAGTTGAGCTGTCATTCACTAAAAAAGTGTCTGATTATTTTCTGGTTCGTCTGTCGACTGAAGAGATATTCAGGAGTTGAATGAAACTCCTCGAGTAGTTTCCTGTTGATGCTCATCATGTACAAAACATGAACATGTCCTGTATGTCGGGTGCTTAGGTGAAAGGGAAAAAAGTTTAGAGATCAATACGGGTTTATGCCACATGTCGTGCGTCAGTATGTACATCGATCCCCGGTTTATGTAGCGAAATTGTTCGTCTTCTAGTTGAAGAATGTGATACTTCTAGGTTACATAACGCATGCACTGGACAGTATGATAGGAAATTTGGTTGTAGTATGAAATTGATCTTACCGCAGGAAGAGCGAAAAACGAGATGCCCATAAGAGCACAAAACGAGGCAATCAGTTTGCCCATCCACGTTTCCGGCGCGATGTCACCGTAACCCACCGTACAAAGTGTAATCTGTCAAACAATAAAAATCAAATTAAGTTTGAGATGATTGGAATAGCTTCTTTGGAAAGAATCTAAAAAGGTAGAATCGTTGAAAGGATAAAGGATATTAAGCGGTTATTGCATTACCTACACAATATTTTTGTCATCAATATTATTATTACAATGATAATTGGAAAATACCTAAACTTCTTATACGAAAGCATTTCTACTGCGATGATTGTATTGTATGTTTTATGTTAATGTTTAGTTTACCGATCATCGTGTAGGCATTTTAAAACATGTCATATTTTTTACCTTAGGCATTTCGAGGGTGAAATTAGTATAATAAAAGCAAAAATCTCATTATGCTTAGGTATGCTATTTATGACACGGATTCTGAATGCTAGAAACTATGTATTTCCATTTTCTCACATTCTCCTCTTTCCTACCGGATTCGTATTGCTAATAAAAGTAGTTAATATCATGCATCTATGCATCATTTCTCACTCAAAATTCCACCCTTTTATTGTACATGATGATAGAGTTGAAGCTAAGCCATACAGAAAGATGTGATGTACTCTCTGGTTGAAAATCATGTTCCTGTTTATGCCACACGCTTGCTCGTCGTGAGTATAGTTTTCTAGCACGTCTGCAGATCGACTGAATGTGACTTTCACTTTTCTTGTCGAATGACTTGTAGTAGTATAATGATGAGCACCTATATACTATACTGTTTTAGTACAGAGAGCGCGAGCCTATATCGACAATATGCAAGAATGCTATTATTACATTATTTACACGCGTCTCACTTTCCATTCATACTGGTAAAGTCACCATGCTTGTACTACTCGTAACACCTCATGAAGTAGAAGAAAGCATGGAGAAACGAGTGAGCAGTGAAAGCGATGTGCTGTGATGTGATACAATATTGCGTATGTTGTCTTAGCTCCTTCCATGTGAACGTGTTTTGGAAACACAAAGCTGTCATATGAGCATTTGAATGTTTGTAGCACACTGTTACGAAAGGAATTTCATGTTTTCCGACAACAGTGAATCTCCCTCTTCCGAATTAAGTGCTTTCCAAATGAAACTCTGTGGAAAACTGTGACAAGCCTATATTTATTTATTTCTATTGGCTCATCGTATCAATCGTGCTGAAATTAATTTATGCAGCGTTCACCACCCTGCGTACAAGGTTTGGTTTCTATTCAAACTAAAAATATTTACATGTCATATTGAATGAAAGGTTTCGAAATACAAAATGTTGCTAACACAGTCGATAATGGTATAGTACAACAGTAGTACAACAGTCAGAAGTAAACTGGGAAGATATACTTTGACACTTTAGGAAGTTGATAAAATTGTAATTAGGTATGTTATATATATGGTCTAAAATATACAAACAGTCGCAGTTGGGCCATTTATTAATATCATACATTTAAAATATACATTATGTCTTCACTGTGTTTTGCATGAAATATTTTAGCACGTAAACTGTGCGTGTCAATTGTATTTTATATGACGTGGTTTACGGGAAAATATACGAGTCCCTACGTAAGATAACATTCATATTATATGTACGTACATACTACTGAATGTATGGCATATACACTTATTTGAATGACGACACCATAAACAAGGTTATTTAGTTCAATGTGCCGTCTATTTTAATGAGAACAGAAACGGAAACACGCCTACCACAACCGCGTACAAGTAAACTGGGAAGTCACTATCAAAAGCCACAGAAGGACAATAATAACAGCATTATTATGTACAATAGGTTTTGCCATTGCATTAATCTAACCACATTCCTATTCAAAATAAGATAGTTTAATTAAGAGTCTAGAAGCCAAATAAATTCTTGTGGTAGTTGTTCTAGAAATCAGTCAAAGTGACCTCAGTAGAAATGTTAAAAATTATTCTCATTTACACACTTCAAGGAAACAAATTCGCGTTGCAAGTTACCTATATGCATTTGGAAACTATTCCTGTTTCCTTATTGTTGCTCAATTAATGCCCAACATGAATTCTGAAGTCACAAAGTTGAGAATTCTAATAGTGAATAAATTACAATACCATTTTTGCCTTTTGATTTGTTGTAAATTAAATCTTCTAATAATTAAAACCCTAATAAAAGTAAAGAATGAAGCGATTCGTTCCTAAAACCTCAGTTTTAGTATGTATTTTGCAGCTGTCAATTACTATTTTGCCAACCGAGCAGGTGAAAGTTGCAATTAAGTCTCATGTTGATGATTGGTGTATTCGTGCGAAAGGATCGCGCGCAGTTACAATCGAACAATGCTATTGGAAAGGAGAGATTGCGTAAGTCATTATATTAGAATCAGAACGCAAAAGTTTGTTTTTGGGTTACCTCGTACTTTTGGGTACCGGTAGAAAGTGAAGTTAATGAATATTTATTTCATGTTTCACAAAACTGTAGTAGCAGGAGCAAGGTACAGGAAAACGAGCAAACCTTTGATGTTCATCCAGCCGACATAGATGAGCAACAAGGAATAAAAACCCAAGACGGCAAGCTGTCAATTCCATTTCTCATAAGACTTTCCAAGATCCAACAAAGCTCATCATCTTCCAGAACATCGGCAGCAGCAACAAGCTGCCTTGCATCAATATCTTCCAACCTAACCGTCGAGCGATGTCAGTTGCGAAAGTCTCGATTCCGTATCTCCGGAACCGCTCTTATGAAATCACATTCTAATTTTTGTACTCCTAAAACTCATCAACCGTCAATCCGCTATAAAATATCGTCTTCCGATCAAGCATGCCTGGAATTTATACCCACAAATTCCAGTAGCAGGTCCCGTGCTGCTTTTGCATTTACAAAGTGTATTACCGACAAAGCTAAAGCACTGAAACCGACTCATCTTTGGCAATTTTGTGGTAAAAACGGCAACTGTTCTCTCAGCCCTTTGGACTTAAACTGGAACTCATTGATTAAAGTCGAGTCTACTGGGGAAACAGTCACTGTTTGCAAGGAGGATCAAACAATTACCAGCACTATTATGCCGACAGTATCGTCATTGCCAGCCACGAAAATGACAACCACGTATGATTTATCTTATTTTGTTTTGCTTGCGTTGACAAAAGATTTTAATTTGCTTGATTGCTGCAAAGAATAAAAATGCCTACACAAACAATGTACATATCTATACCGCATTAAAGAAACGGATGTTACTTTTACTACTCATAGACAATTTCCAGAGACTGCTACCGATTATAAAAACAGCTCGTTTGAAAATAATGCAGCGTAAGTAATTACAGTGTCACCGCTTGTATACTGCCTTACTGTTAATAATAGTAGTATTAGGTGTCCTTCATTGTAAATGAACTGTATGCCAAAATAGTAAACTGAAGTATTTTATAGGGAACTTGTGGAGACTTCTACAGACTATAAAAACAGCTCGTTTGAAAGTACTACAAAGTAAGTAATTGCAGTCTAACCACTTTCTCGTATAGTAATTGTAATAATAGTAGCTATAAACGGGCAGAATATTAATAATAGTGAATTATACTGATGCATAATGCGTACCTGTAATCTGTAAGTACTTTTTTCTCATTTTTATAATAGCTCGAACGGAGCGTTTCACAACATCGCCAACGCCGATTCAGGAGGCAGGATAGTAGTATACGTGTTGTCCTTTCCTTTGTGGACAAACCTTTTGCTTTTTGTTGGGAAATATATTTATAGACTCTAACACCATTTTGATTCTGTTTTGTAGCGTTCAAAGTAAATTATAGTTTGGTATTGTACAATATACACAAGAAAGTAAAAATGGTGCTGTGATAAAGTACCGTTCACCGTTGTTCCTTTATGGAAACGTGGAAATTCTTTATGCAAGGAAATTATTACTAATGCCATATGCCATCATATTCGTCGCAAACTACAATACAAGTTTATTGCATACCTAAAGTAAATGTCAAAAGAATAAAAACAAGTTTTATTGTTTTGCCACAAAGGGGTTTCCTGAGCACTCCGAAAAAGCATGTAAATAGCCAAACCGAAATGGTATACATAGATTCAAAGACAACAACTTTACTTTCACATATTTTCTAATAAAACGTAGTACAATGTAAGACGTAGTACTTCATATATCGCATCGTCTACATGTTGCTTTTCACAAGAATCTAAATCCATGAATACTATCTAGCTACTACGCAGAAAATCCCTAAAATCGTATAATATTTTATCCATCCATAAGTTTAAGATCCATTATAAAATGCAATACTGCTCCATATATTATATCCAACAGGCATCCATGTTTCCATATAGGTCCATCATTTACTTTCACTCTATTACAACAAAATAGGTAAACTATTATTATTCATCACCAGTGTAAGTATTTGATTTTTCTTTATGTATTTAATGACCTGGATATATAAGAAAAATCTTTATTTAATGCAAGCAACACCAACGGTGGCCGGTAAAATCAACATGAAATTCCTTTGGTTTCGTATGAAAAGCGAACCTCATAGCAAAATGCTCAATGTGCACAAATCTCACAGTTTCATTCAACAATGACAAGCATCTGACGTACATTATGATGTAGGTAGCATAACTCTACGTCATGTGCTTTACACAAGAAATAAAAAAATCATTGATTTCGTGGTAAAGTGGAAGTCGTTGTGGGATATAAATAACATAGAGTAGGTACATACAAACACATATACGTACGGTATAATTATGAACTGTGGAAGGATGGTACTACTACTGCCTTATGAAATTTGCGACTGGCTTTGGCTTGTGTAAAGTGAAGATAAAAGGCTTTCCGGAATTCCTTATTAGGCAGTTTCTGGTCATCTTCACACATACTCGGTTTACCTCATGAGATAGGTCTGCATTACATCAATCTAAACGTATCTCCAATGTAAGATTGATGGAATGGAACATGGAGCGAATGGATTAAGTAATGTCGATGGTTGTTCCTAGGATCTTAAATGGGGCCCGTACCATCACGCATTGTACCGGTCATATATATTTAAATAAAATAGATTCCGCTGCTTCCAATGTGGAGAAACCTGCTGGAAATGTTGAATAGGTGTGCACAGCGTATTTAATAAAAAATGCGTACCATAAACAGGTCCTTTTGAAGTAAAGAAGAAAAGAAAGCAAGCTGACAATATTACGCCCACATCAGTAAAAGTAATTGAAATATGCCAAATACAGAACATTCGAAATTTGAAAGTGCCCTACCCTGTTCTCCTATATTCGCAATTACCAGTACTATCAATGTGGCAAGGTGTCAATAGTTGTTACTTTGATGTTTTCTTTTGATCTAAATCCTTATTAGCAATATTGATTTATGTATTATTAGAAGTACCGAAAACATTACTTTTCATTAACTTTTTTCCAATAATCCAAGAGGGTTGCTCTACTTCTTACACACAAGTGGGCTGTCATTTAAAAATGATAATGCTGATATACATTCCAGGGTTTAGACACTTAACTTTTCTTCCGTTTGAGTTTGAAAAATAAATGCATGCAATATTGTCAAACCCTACATATTTACATGCCCAAAATACTTAAAATTCTGCCAATCGTTGTATTTAATTGTTATTGGGGCAAACACATCAAATCCTCCGCCAGGCAATGAAATCACATGACATGTACACAAGCTGAATGCAAATATACCTTTTCAAAAACATGTATCGCACTCTGTATTCAAAAGGTATACAAAAAATCATTCTCGTAACGCATGCTGCGAATCCGTTATTGAAAGATGTTCATACTTTCCCTGTATATTATTCATGTATACATATTTTTCACAGAGTCTGGAAGAATGTTCAAGTCGGATGCATATATGTAAGATAAGGCCACAAAAATTTATCCGGTTTTGAATGAATTATTGATCTAAAAGCATGACATTTCTACTGTTATGTGATGCACACTCCCCGTTCATCATGGACAGACTCATTCCAATAGCACAATATAATAGGAACACATTGTGCCGTCTTACTCCTCATACTGCAAAATAATAACAATAATGTAATGCAGTTCTCCAACTTTCTTTGACAGAATGAGTTCCTTCAATCTCGACAGCATGCAATAATAACTACACACACAACACAGTTTCTTTCCCCCCACTCCTTCCACGGGATAAAGAGCTCTTGTCAGACAGATGTAGGCCAGAGGGGAAAATGCATAATATTGGATTGGTATCTTATTGAAAGAATAATATACAGGAGGGATCCTTGAGTTTTTTGTTGTTATGCATGCTACAACAAAAGTAAAGAAGCGGTTGTACCGCTGCGATACAAACTATACAACTCTTCAATTTCCGCTTTTCCATTTAGAGCAAAATTTGTGTCTGTTTTACAGTTTGCGTACAAGGGAACGGTGCAAGTATAACATGCACATTGACATACACCGTCGTAAAGCAAATGTATCGATATCGACGCATACGACTTTCTGCTCCAGAAGATGTAGGTCCCAAGTCCCAGTTTCACATCATCGTCAGCAAGCCGAAACAGAAGTTCTTTGTTAGTTGATTTAGGTACGACATGTCTACCTTATCCATCCAAAGAACGAGTTCTTGTCATTTTGCTAGATGTATTTTTATTGCTGAGTTTCTTTTCTAAAGAATTTTTGAAAATTTTGTCTGAGCATCCATAAAAAAATTCCGACAAGTGTATAAAGACATAAGATCATATCCGACTTTTGCAAACAGACAGGGGAGAGTGCACAAAATGCTGGAAGCGGACTCCTATTATTAGGTATGTTATCATCTTGCTTCTTATAAGCATGGTAATAGGGTAGTGCGTGATTTGATTTTCTGCCAAAAACATGGATGCAAAGAATTATGTGAGTAGTGGAAGGAAATGTCTATGTATAATGCACAGAAAATTTCAATTAGAATATACCGCCCCCAGAAAATTCATACCATTTTCAAGCTGGCTAGCTACTTTGTAACATCATTACACGAGAGAAAACATAAACTATCCGTAGACTATTGCATGACGTGTGGATCTGTTTGTATTTATATAATACCTTGCCCAAAGTTTCTTTGTATTTTGTTAAGATATGTTCTTGTGTTTGACCAAAAACAAAAAAGGAAACTGACATTAAAGTGAATAGAATAGAAAGATAAGTCCAAAAGTACGCTTGAGTTATTTGGTGCTCAATAACCGAACAAAGGAACAAAATGATTCTGCGTCCAACGTGGCCTATTCTCTTCTTGCAATATCATAATGCGTGCGTGTAGGAAAAGTACATAGTTACAAAAGTATAAACATAATTTTTCTTGCCTATCTGTGTACGAGAACTACATAAGCAAACAATTGTTCTCAACCCAATTCAACTTCAACTTGTTATACACACATATTGAGAATCAGGGTTACTACAAGACTATATAGAATGTAGCTAAAGGGAATTGGAAACAATTTTTGGAAGAAAAATAGCTTTTCAGCTAATATAAATAACATCCGTGCACACACAAATTACACAACCCGATGCCTCTTTTATGTACATGTTTTACCTGCATCAATGAAATAAATATTATGGCAGCATGTGTTTGTTAATTGGCTTGTTGACGAATACATTTCGTAATTACATGATTAAGTTTTAGTTTTATGGTTACAGCTGCTGGGAAACACCACAATACCTTATGTGTCGACTTTATGTATCAAGAAACACTTTTGATTGTCTCAAATCCAGCCATTGTCTTTTTTGATTCGCGACAAAAACGAAACGGTGTGGTTACAGTTACAAACAATCCAATAAATACGATAATAAGTTTAGCCAACTCGCCGGTAGTAGCAAATGCATGACAGTAAGAAAGAAGTAGTTACCGTAAAGCACTGTTATACGGTGAAAAGTTTCGGATTGCACAACTGCCTTCTTTATTAATTTAAATTGGGATGGTTTTGGTGGTGGTTTGTGGTGACAAAATTACTTTTCAATCCAATTACTATTGATTTCGCCATTTTCTAACCCATCCATTGTAATGAGACTGAAGAAAAGAATTGGGTGGTGTTGGTTGTGATGGTGGATATGACCAAACAATGTTTGGAATGCCACGACTAACCACAGGGCTATCAAAAACTTAATATAAAAGATGGTGACATCTTTGAAACCATGCTCAGTGTACAACTGTGCAAGCAGTAAATAGAAAGCACAAGAAAGGTTATTGCCTGTCGCTTTGCTTTACACAACAATTTGAATGACATGACATTTTCCAAAAGCAAAACTAAGTTTACATCAAACAACCACCATATGCCACAGCAGTAGACATAATTTTCTTTTGTGTTCGGTTGGGCAGATAGAGGATTTTTTGCCATTCTGTATTCGTTGTTACAATAAAATAGAGAAAGGCAAATGGCGACAATAACAGTTCTTGGTCTATTCTATATTACACCTGCAGATGCAAACCACCTACTTTTATCACAATGAAAGTAAAAACGAGAAAGTAAAGTGGAGAGGCTTTTCTAACAACTAGGAAAATGTACTTACTTAGCCAAATAGACCTTATTATAACTGTGTACGCTCTGCGGAGGGAAAAAATAATTTTTATATACACAAACATCCAACACGTTCAAAATTGAACGCCCAGCATATTAAGTTTCCCCAATCAAAATAATGAAGATGGGGCACTAGAGTTCGTTGTAGTTCTGAGACATAAATCGTAGTAATTTTCATGTGACCTCTCAGCAAAGGCGGATTGGTCTGGATAAGTAGGTCCGATAGTTGATGTAGGGGACAGCAATGCATCGTAGCTTCATGAATATGATTATCATATTTTTGTAGTTTGAACACAATGATCGTCATTTATGATTCAAAATTGTAGCAAGAGAAAAATAAATAAAAATGGAGCGTAAAATTGCGCTAGATAGTGTACTATCCTTCACATGTTCTACGTAGGTTGTTACAATGGCAAGCAATTGTATTGAATGTCGATTTTAAAATCCCAGAAAAGTATTACCATAAACATATTTAATTGTTTAAAATCATATGCCAATACATAAGAGAGTTACTCAACATCCATAAATAAATTAGACAGGCCATTCAACATCTAGTATTGTGGAGAAAACGTACGAAAACATTTATTTTGTGCACTAAAATGTTTAGACCTAGGTGGTCTCTTTTCCCAAATTTACACTCGTTTACACACGAAAGTTTCTTGTATTTGTTGCGTTTTCCCATCTCCATTTTCACTCTTTCCTTGCCATTCACTATTGATAGCACAATGATAAATGGCAAATGAAGAAAGCGTAAAGAAAAGAACTACGCATAATAATATAAACTCGCATTCTTTTTCAAAAAGGAAAACTTCCAGAACCCACACAGTCATTTGCACATTATAAATATATACTTGTGCGCTGATGAGTGAACGGGCAGAATAAAACTTGGTGACAAAAAGAAGTGCTGCCATTTTACAAATTCATAACTTTCTCACACGCTTTCCCTATACATGTGCTTTCCCTACTTCTGATGTGAACAGAATTATTGAAAAAAATAACTGTCAGTCGACCAACTTCCATTCCCCTGCACTATCATATTAGTATTTTAACATAGGTATCTGGATCCATTATACGCTAAAAGTATTTCAAAAGCTACGTGAGTTGCAGCGTCAATTTTGCATTCAAATCGCACAGCAAACTTTGTAACACACTTAAGTACACGGTAAGCACGTTAAGTGCTAACATAATAGGATAGAAAGTAGTTGGCAATCATAAGAAGTTCCACATCGTGCATGGATAGAACGCAGCACAAAACAAGACAGAAATGCTTTTCTTCATTCAAACTGAAAAAATATGCTGACATCATCGCGTGACTGATATACTTACTGACTTTAACCGATTATATACTAGCTTTTACCATAAAATACGCTGAATTGAATTTTGCTTCACTCATAGTATATAGGCAAGAAAAAATAAATACACCGGATAAAGCGCTTATTGTCTTGCATGTATAATTTTTCTTAATGCTGTAATAAATTCAAAAGGAAAATGATCTGCCCGCACTGCGGCAACGAAAATTCGTTTTAACTTTTGATACACAGTGTGTATTTTAAATAGAGTCTGAGAATGATCTTTGAACTTTCATTCGGGTACAAGTATCAATTCAGTTCAATGGACGAGTCTTATTTAAATGGTTTGAACTTTTTAATAATAAAATTCATTGATTTAAGAACGCTATATGTCCATCCATAAACCTATATACAACATACATTAATATATTATGCAAGCTTAGGTACCGTGCATGGCTCATTAAGTGAATATTTTCTATAATACACGTAGTAAATACTTTCTAAGAATCCAACGAAATTTTGGTTTTAGTCTGGGAAATAATGAAGCATCCATTCAATCCATCTAATTGTTCATGTAATTAGAGAATTAATATATGCTACTATAAACTTCTTGAAACGTATATGCTTAAGCAATGGTACTACATTTAGAGGGTAATAGAGTAGGTCAATGTTAAGGTAAACAATTTTGGATTATTTAAATTGCTTAAACAACATCTAAAGAATGCGAATGGACTTACTAATTTCCAAGATAATTACATTTAGAAAAAAATAATTATAAGAAACCATATCCCGTTGGGATAATTATAATTATAAGTCGTATACTTTCTCTGTAATAAACAATATTACAAATGCATAATAAATCATGTTTAAATTTCAGAAGCATCATATTATGCAGCTGCAGAATAAACGTTGATAAACTATCGTAAATCATAATGCAATGTAGTTCTTCACTATTTATCCATTTCACGTACAAAGCGGTTTAACACATCATAAAATTAAGCACACGTACACCTACACTGTAGAGCAGAAATGCAACTCATAAAATTTACCCAAGCACTAAACCACACGTCATTTTAACCTTTACCTTCATATAAGGCCGCTAGTGTCATATTATTATTATTCATTGTGTAGTATGTCAGTCAGTCCACTCCAACTTTTTTCTTACATAAGACTTCAAATTTGCATAGCGGTAGAGTGAAAGTGAAGGATATATTTACATCAAGTAAAGTTGACAATTATTTAAGTTTTGCTGATTTGTTAGCAATTAAAATAGTCATATTTCAGAGCATCTTTTTTCTTTTGCTTTCATTTGACTAGTAGATAAATATGAACCAAACTCCTTTTTAAAAGAATTTAAATTAAGGTTATATAGTTATGTAGTTATCACATTACATAACGGGTAAATGGTGCTTTGTATTCACCGTTTCTCACTTATATACCTATGCCAATGGGGACGAAGTCGTTATGTTATATTTAATTAAAGGATTTTATGTTCAGCTGTGCATTTACAGTCGATTTTATTGAGGGATTATAAATGCAAATGAATAATTCAAACTATGATTATAGTTACGTAAATTTTTATCCTGTCTTTCGAATATGTATGTAGATATTGGGCAACTGAGCCAACTACTAACTACACAATACAGTGACAAACAAAATATCAGAATTTGTCAGAATTTTTCGCTTTGGAAAACTATTCCTGAATTCGAGGCGGAGTCAACAGTCCTGAAGTGTTTAATGAAAGTAAAGCATAATATGTAGATGAATATTTGGGGATACCAATACAGTTCTCAGTTAAAAAATACACCTAATTTTCAAATGCTTACCTATGTATTGATACAAAGACCAGGAATACTATACCTATTATTCCTTAGTCAATGACAGCGGCCAACACTGACCGAAAATAATATAAACAAATTTATAGAATTAGGTTTACGAAATAAAACTGTAGAAAACATAAGCTGTTATACCCATACAAAGCAAATCATCTTGTGATTTTGACAGACAGAGACACTATATAACCTCTGAAATACTTTTCGGTTTTATTATCGCTATCTCCAGCTTATTCAAAAACTAATACATATTATAATACGTACATATGTATGTAAACTATAGTTTACATATATATGTACATATTTTCCTTTAATGAACTTTACCATATACGTGGCTACATAACAACTTATAAAACTTGTATGAATCAAGAACAAGCACCACAGAAGCTTTCTACTTCTACCCATGCCCGTAGGTAGCGTATATTTGTTATTCATTATATTACATATAGCCTTTTTCTTAAGCATACCTCATTGTTCAAAAATTTGTTCTGAAACATGAGCTACTAACCAATCCAAACTCTAGTATGCAAACGACATGTCCAGTCACTTTTTCTCATAAGCCAAAAACAAGGCTCTCGACCTCAAGAGGATACTCAGTTTCAAATATTATTACGTATATACTCAACGTAACCTATACAGATCAGGATCACAAATTATTTAATTTGATCTATTATAAAAATTTTCATTCTCCTGCATTTATAGCCTTATTTAATCCGCTTTTTATTTTACTATTGACCCATCACTAGTGTTTTCGGGTGGGTCACACTTCAATCCTGAGCGTAATCATACCACGTAATCTTTTTTAAAGCTTGCATCACCCATGCGGACTACGAACTATCTATGAGAATACAAACCTAGTTGCACGCAATCTCATACTTAATGCATACTATCTGCAGTTTACATCTTCTATGGACTTTTACCTTGACCATATTGAGACACTGAAAAGGTTTCCTATTGTATCCTATCTAATATTGAGATTCGTATATGCATTTGTACCAGAGGTATATAATGATGGTTTATGATCTCATAAGTTACGAGAATTTGACGAGCTTTACTTCAGTAAACAGGATCACAAAGGCCATTAACGTGAAGAGGTCGACGGAGAAATGAGAAATAGAAGGAATTATCCATCTGTTAATGTACATGCCTTGGCTTTCTCCATTCACGAAAGCTTCGTAGGTAGATATGCTTTCCCCTCTCACACACACTACTCATGGAAGGCATGTTCTGGTGATGTTTGGAAGGTTTTCTCATAATGGAAATGAGATGTTCAATGTCTTAGACTAGTGCACTGGTGGAATTTCAACACCAACTTCTTGGCTTCGCCACTTACTTATTCCCACTGTGTTGATGCACGTGTTAGACTTATAGTTTTTTTTATAAAAGAAGAAGCACTTTGAGAAAATTATCCAGGTTCCCGTACTACATTACCTATCACTATCTTGACTTGATAGAAATGGGGTTAGTGTGATTTTAACAGGGAAGCGCGGTGGGTTTAATCGCTTATTATTCAGTGGGTGTTCAAAATGCGTTTGGGGTACTCTGATATCAAAGTTTACCACGGACTACCGACACAAGCCTCATAAAACTATTAACGGAATCACATTGTCATTACAAAAATAATATGGTAAAGCTAGCCAGTTGCGTATATTTTGGAAGTCGACATATCTTCATTTATTCCAGGTAGAATAAGTACTCTACAGAACATTTCAAACCTACTTGTGTCATGATACGACAAAATTGTTTCACTAAGCATTAGGGTCACTGGGTGAGCATAAAAATTCCAATGTCATTTCCATTGGAATGATCGCTTACATAATGTATGTATGTACTGTATACATATTGATATTGTATTATACAATTTGTATATAAATGCTGAGAACATTGGTTCCGGATCTTTCGATCCATTCGCAATGAATATCTTCCATCCCTATAGTATGGTTGTTTATAGGGTACTGACGGTGAGACAAACTGCCCGTATAGAAGTATGTACATTAGGGGATTTAAACCTAAATACATATCAAGTTACGTACATACGTCATAAAATCCACCCACAACCTGCATTGTCTAAAATACATAATGCAAATATTATCGTGTGTCAGAATGTTTTAATGGGGGAAAGACAGACAGTTTGATACTAAAACTTCATGAATCTAACAATAAGTTATACACAATTGTACCAAAAAATTAATTAATATATCACAAAATGTCACGCCACACCCAAGTGTAATTGGTGCTTTTACTATTATGACCCTCCGTGTCGAAGGACTGTTGTGAGTAGTCTGCAATGCAAAAGTTGGAAAGGAAAGTAGTGAACCCAGCAGCATAAATGCCGCTCTGTCAAAATGGCTTGCTGATAACTAATTAAATGATAACTTTATTTCTGACAATAATAGTGACCACCACAAACCGACTTTATGTAGGTATGTATATTGTACATTTGAACAAAAGCTCTTTGTGAAACCTCAATTGTTTAGTCAGTCCCACATAAAGTTAGTGATACATAATATAATACATACTGACAATATAGCTCTGTCTTTTATAGACAAACTGTCGACAAGCATGACATTTTTCAATTCAGAAAATAATAATGCATTAAATGATATATATCTAGTTGGTTGATTCTTTGACATTTTGATACTTTACAGATCTCAAACAAAATAGAAAAAAAATTCATACCTATAATGCAGAACGGCCGCCTGAAGAACCTTAGTCTCCCCATAGCACCTTGATAACGAGACCGACATCCTGCTGCCCACAGCCTCAGAACGAATTCCGTCGTAAAACATGTGACCACCACTATCTCCATGTAGTAAAGGGCTATCGTGGCTTCAACCTCGTATGCCTTGATGGTAGAAAACACGCTTAGGGCAAAACATCCAAACACGAGGACAAATCTGCAATGAATTTAGTTTGTAACATAAAATATCAGGGTTTAAATGTATTTTATGATAAATGTAAATAAAACATACGTCGACATTTTAAAAGTTTTTGTATCCATTTCATTTCAGGTAACTTTGTTTTAAGTAAACTAGGAAGTTTAATAGGGGCAAGGTGAAAAAGTAAAGGAAAGTATCTCTGCTGCGTTGTTGGCACCCTTAATACCGTATATTATGTACACCCGGTAAACTCCTCGAGACCCACCCGATTAAATACTAGACAAACAATGTCGTCATGAATGCGCCCTACATGTCCCACTCTCCCATTTATATGCGTAAATGTAGACATATTTTCTTTGAATGGGGAATGACAAAAATTTCCGTCATTTTGTACACATCTAGTCAAACGTTTTAGTGCATGAAGTGAAATGTGGTTTCGCAGTTCTTCTGAGAAGGCATTATATAGATTAAGGTTAAAGTTTATAAGGGTCCAAGTTTGCGGATATTATTAGAAAACCATTATGCTTCCCTGAATCCACATAAAAAGAATTTAGATTATCCCATTAGGAATGTTCCTCTCGGATAGATAGCAATATCATTAACTCTATCAGAGAGAGTTGTAACGACTCATGCATACAATTCAACTTCCAGAACAAATGCATCATACATTTTTACAATGGGTAGCAGTAGTAGCAGTCAACCGTATGCTTGCTGTGTGTGTGGTACACTTTTTTCTACCTGCTATCTTTCTGCTAATGATAGAGTATAAAATCCATACTTTCTTTCACTGAACCAGTTTCAAATTCTGTGTGTAAAACTGCCAAGTACACGAACAGTTGGAGGATATAAAAATGGTGCACAGAAGTATCAACTTGTTTCTTTGGGGAAAGCCTAGCTTATAGCAGGTGTTTATATAACCTACCTATATCTACCTTCCTACCAAAGAACTGCGTTTGGTATGAACGGGATCTTATCTAACTAATATCCTAATATTATTTATTATATACGTAGATACATGTATTTACTTTTTTTATCGCCCTCCGCTTTTCATGTACAAGAGAGTTTTAAATTCATAACAAATGATGCCCCCGGTTGCCCATTTGTACTAGAGGTTCTTAAGTGAGTATACGAGAGAGGTGTAGTAATACTTTCTGAAAAATTCTTGCCACTTTCTTGTCAGATGCAAAGAATGAAAATGGAAAACTTTTTCTACCGTCTTTCCCCATCCAAACTCTTACGTTATTATTATACGCATATGGAGGTTGGTAAGATTTCTTCCAGTAAATGATATTCATCCGTCACTGAAGCCTGCAGTTGAAAGTATATTGAAACATACAAAATTCATAAAAACATTCGCTTTTGTTCCTTTTATTTTGACGTAGATGGATACCAGAAAGATTGAACTAGTCAGCGTTGCGATTTAGGTTCGCCCTAACTAAGTAAAGGAAAAAAATACGGTGCCATTAAATGTCGATGCTATACTCTTTATATCTTTTTTCATTCTCGAATGATATCTGGAAAATTTAAGGTGCTCAATTTGAAAATAATGGAACTCGTTTCTATTAGGCAGAGGCTGCTTATTTACTGTTACGTAACCGTGTAGCTAATATTAACCTACATACAATCTTAGATTAAGGTACTTCACGTCTAAGGTATTTGTCATTCAAGTTAAAACTATCATACACAAATAACATACTTCACCTTAGAATCCTAATGTAATGAAGTGGTCTTAACATTATGAAGTGTACTCTATCCAGAATTCATTAAACTTGATATTTCCTTACCTGTAAAAATTTATCGGTTGGATAAAAAGGTTATTAGCATTAAATAGAGAGGAAGGCTACTTTACAGGATGAATACAGCTATAATAAAAACCAATTTTGTATGAATTGCGGTAAATTGTATGGGGCAATGGTAAATTTTGCCTTTTCTAGTGTAAAATCCCTGGACCAAGTTGACTTTCTTTCCTGTTATGTACTTTTTTTTAAATCAAAAATACAAATCTGTGATTTCTTGGAGAATGTTCCATATAGGTAGGTAGGTATTAACCTTTGAACTTTATACAAAAATGAGTACCTATTACGCTTTGGGATTACGCATCATCAAGATACATAAAAGTTAATTTTTCACTTTACTATGCATAACGTTATGTTGTCTATTATGCCGTTCTATATCTTTTGTTTTCTTGAACTCTAATATACATTATCAAATATTCAGGCCAAAGAACATGAAACAGAAGGTTGAAACATCTTGGGACTTGAAACAAGCAATTTTATGACCAGCTCATTCATTTATACTTTATTTTGAATCTTCGCAATGTGCTTGCTGGCTTGTTGTAAATGAGGTTCACAAATGGTTCAGTTAGTCGAAAATCTCCAAAGATCTGCGCAAATTATAGGCAAATGTTCATTTTTCTAGTAACAAGTTTTGAAGAAAAAAACTACTTTCACTTCTGTATCTACAGGTGAAAGGGACAATGAAGGGAAAATTGGAATATATGCAGGTGTGCACAACGAGGTATAACTAGTTGAGCTTCATTGAGCTCGTTATTGGGCATGCATGTGAAAAATATGAAGAATTTAGACAAACATGTGTCCTCAATAAAACTTTGCATTTGTCTAATTCAACCAAATTACCAAATCCAAAATGAAAATGTCATGATTTTTGTCCACATTCAAAATTATAATTGACCAAAGCGTGTTTGTAACCTTGAATTTCAGGACGAATTACCTATTACAGAATGTCTGCGTTCATGGAATTAATCTAAGTAACAAACTATTTACAAGAGGAGCTTTGTATTTTTCACATATCGAAGGATCATCTCTTGGTATCTCATGTTATTCTTGTGACGGATATTTCTGCAAACATTTTTCGTCTTGACAAATTGTCTAGAAGCCATAGAATAATGTAATAATAATAGAATAATGGCCAGCTGCTTTGGAATAATATAGGTTTTTCCTTTCCGGAACCAACTGACTAACTATTAGAAATGACTGACTAAAATGTTTTTAAATCACATACTCTTGTGTAAAAATGTAAAAGTAAATTCCCAAAATTCTAAATCCACTCATAAACTGCTAAATTCTCTCTTGTTCCTATTAAATTTAAGTGGAATCTGTAGACCCCAAGGAGAAAGTGGGATAAAATTTAGATTGCATTTTCTAAGTTGAAACACATGAATGCATGTATTTGTTTAGATACATATTTCTACATGTATCTTATTTCAAGAGAAAAGAAATTATTGGACACTGGGTACACATAGATAAAGATGTAATCATTTGGTAATATTTATAGACAGACCATTTATATGTAAGGGACAAAAGGAATGAAAGTCTATTTAAATGGTTTGTTCATTCAATCCATTTAACTAATATGAAGTTGAGAAAACACAAAGTTCATGTCCAATCTGACAAAAGGAAAATGAATCCTTACTTCACGTGATACCGTTCTGAAAAAATTGTGCTTTGTAAAACTGCATACATATATGCTTATGCTTATGGACAGACTTAGAGAAGTAAACAAATTGTAGAATTTACCCCCATTAAATTTTTACGCAATATATTGTTTTCATTTTTGTATTTGAGGAATGCTTGTACTAGTTCTCGAGTTCGGAAAAAATATTAAGTTCCAGTGTAACTTATACTTACAAAACTGCTTATGCTTATAAAAGGAAATTCAAGTCTGTATATTTTCAGTTTGTAAAAATAGATTTTTTTGTCTTTAAGTCTGCGAAAAGCTTCGTCCGATTTCTCTTAATTTGACATTCAAGTCCTTTGGGTCAAGATAAAAAAGGCATCCTGAATTTCCGTCAGCTAGTAGAAATACTAGTAAAATGGTACCAAATGGCGATTCATCAAATTATTTTTCTTCAAGAAGTACAGGCTATAGAAGCATGTTTTCTAGCGTTTGACGGTTACTTGAAGACTATTGCTAGAAACCAATATTTGACAATATTGGTTATGCATATTTCACAATTTTTGCAGCGATTCAGCTACGTCTTTAAGTCTCTTAAAAGCTGTTTATTTATTATATCGCACGTTGACTTTTCGCCTACGTAAGTATCAAAATTGTAAATTTGTATGTAATTCCGCAAACAGAGTAAACGTCGAGTACGTGCATCGTGTTGAGTAACTGTCAACAATGACAGGAGCACAACGACATGATTTATGTAATCTTAATACGCAAAGCTACCCTTCTGTTGAAAATAGAATGATGATTATAGGCGTTCTTTATACCAAAATCCCGGATTACGTAAACCTTTAAAAATAAACTTCTTTGCAGAACTTAAGTTCTGAAATGTATACCTACTTATTTATCAGACTTTTGTTCTAATAGTCAGTAGTGGGTAGTGGGTATGCGGTATACCCGTATCAGATTTTTTTCGTATAGTCTGAGGTTCAATAAGGGCATGCATTACAGAAAGATGTACCACTGCGTTTTTGATATGATGGTCATGAATCATTGTCGTCATTACTATCAACAGCAGCTTAAACGTCATTTTCTGCGGTGTTCAAGCAATCATAATAATGCACCAGTCAGTCAGTCTAACATTTCCAAAATATTAGCCTCAACATTAAACGCTCATAATAGTAGCTATGTATACTTATCGTCAGTTAGTAGCAATTTATGAGGGTCTGTCAGCTAGTCATAGTCGTCAACTTTCTGCATGTTTGCATGAATTTGTAGAACAGCCTGGAACATAATTTATTTTACATCTACAATCTTAACGTCTGTGTTCATGCCGGCATGCAAAATACGATTGCAAAATGATAAATAATTGGCCATTGTATAACAAAATACAGAATAAAAATAGTACTAACAATATAAACACGATAACCGGAATCAAGTCGCGTGCATGTTCAAGCTAATTTGCCTGTTATTTGTCTGCTCAGCAGCAATTTCGGAAGCAAGAGAAAATTTTCATGTACAAAAATAGAAACGCTTTTGTAAACTCATCTAACAACCATATTATAAGAATATCATCTAGTTGTGGTAAAAATTAAGATATATTGATATAAAAGGAACCTCCCAAAGGAAATAGATTTCATGCAAGAGGATCAGCATCATCATTTAGTTTCCGTAAAATATTTATAGGATTCGTTCAATTTCCCGTGCACCGTTTAATAAGAAAAAATGTACTAAACGGAAGTTGACATCTATCACTTTTCCAAGAAACGATAGCTACTTCCTCGTGGCAGACAGACATAAAAATACTCCATGTACAAAATAATACATATTTACGTTATATACAGATTCGTATTAGCAAGCATGCATGCGTCATCTCTTGAAACACTCTAACGGAAGAATAAATGAAACAAGCACTAGAACCCTGGAAAACTTTTCTCTGTATTTCTTATTTAACTTAGGCACTTACAACAAGACGAAGTTTCAAAAGTCAAACACCGGACTGTACTCTGTTCTTCAAGAGTCATGTAAGGTGCAGTGACGTATAAGCAGTCGCATAACACGCTAAGCATAGAGTAATCAGAATATTAGGGCAAGGGTTTGTACCACGATGAGAAATGGCAGTGTACATACTTTCTTATTTTTTGTCCCTCTTTTTCCGGGAAAAAGTTTTTATATCATCTTAATGCATTTAGTTGCGTCTTTCATTCCGTCCCACCGCTTCAACCAAGAAGTTTATAACTTCAAACACTCTCCTATATTTAATTTCTTCATTTGAAGTATGCTCTCAGTTACGAACTTATGTACATTTATATGGACGAGGATAGAGTTTTTACGGTACTTTCCCTCTGCGCTTACCTATGTACAATATTTATGCTCCAATAATTCAATTATCAAGTTGAAGTTGTATGTAAACATAGTAATACAGTCTGTATTAGTGTAAAATGACAATTATGTAAAGTGTAAAATTAAATATGGGCACACACACCTGCTAGTTGCAAGCATGAGAAAGCATCACACAGACAAATCCTAACCCATTTCCATATGGAAAAAGTACATGAACGATTTATATAATATACTTCTGCTTTTATATGATAATTAATCGGTTGAAAATCCTATGCTGTTTTAAATACTTTTACAAGAGCAAACATCATGCAGGCAGATGCCCTACCTGCATGATGTTATAGTTTCTATTTACATAAGGCCTTTTGGTATATACAAATATTAAATTCGTAGTTTTTCCGATCGGTGACTCACACTCATTGTCAGTAGTCTTTGTTCGCTAAATACGAATCAAAAGAACATAACAGAACATATATAGTAAGTACAATTATCGTAAACGTCAATCGTATATCGGAATTTGAGTAACCTTTCACAAATCTTTGTCCTTCCATCATTTCAATGGTTTTACCAATCACCCGGAGAATAAATACTTGAGAAATCATTAACGCCTAAAATGATACTTCTGCTTTTCATTAGCCATGCCACATAAATGTGGAAACACTTTTCTAATAAAGATTGACATTAATCAAGGTCCAATTCAACGAAACGTACAAATATGTATGTTATACAATGACAAAACAACCTTATTTCTTGAAATATTTTTTATCATCCCGAGAATACAACGTATAAATGTTATTACCTTAAATGCTACATCGAAACTTGCATATGTCCAACATAAAATTGAAACGAAACTTCGTTTTCCATCACTCTCCATATTGTGCAAAATGCAATGTTGAATACCGTAATGAACTTGCGAAAACCTCATGAGTAAAATGAAATGAAAAAAACAAAACGGGATACTTTCAAATCATCATTGGATCATGAAACCAAATACTTATCTAAATATCAATTTTATATGTCATTAAGACGAAAATTTTGATTCGTTAGTTTCATGATCCGTGAACTATACGTGAGGGTAAATACATTAGGTCAAGATTTTGCTTGAGGATGTGTGTACACTGCACTGTGTCCGCGAATCGTTCAATTTTTTTGAATAAATTCACTCCACAAATTGATAGGGACTTGTATAATAACATATATCGTATAGATGAACTAAAGTCGATATTGCAAACTGAGTTTCACATAAATCACGTAATACCGTATGGGTCTTGTGAATTATGAAGGAAAAATTGTCAATATGAAGTGGTATTATCAATCCCAATAACTTAAATGCAATCAGGGCAGCAAAAAAATCTCGCCAGTAGAGATTAATAGGAGAATTCCTCATAAATAACCAAGAAAATTTATATAAGTCATACTCTTTGACTACATGTGAAATTGTCCAAAGACTGACAGACAAGCATACTGTTCATATGAAGGTACTATGAAGCATTTGAACATTACGAAATAGTCAAGTTGTTAACATTCAGATCCAATATAAGTTAACAACTTACTCAGCAAAAATTATAAGCTGAAACTAAGCAGAATTTTGATATAGAACAGTCATTACATCTTAATATTTTACTTCATCGCCATTGACTTACTGACTGATGATGTCATGCACACAACAAACACCTTGTGTAACATTTGTACACATTTTTCGGCGAAATCCAATCAATATTATTGATCATTCTGAATGTGGCTCATAATATTTACACTACTTGCTTACGGAATACCATCAAATGGAAAGAAAAGTGACAAAAATGCTGCCAGTAAAACCAAAAGTGGCCTTCATTTATTGGCATCGACAGTATTGCTTATTTCATTACTTATATGCTTTTGAACAATAAAGTTATCAACATTCTCTCTACGTATGAACTGTAGTTTACTTTTTACAGGTTAATTTATACACCTAAAGTTAACGACTACATAGTAGAAATTCTCATACATGGCATAATAAATTGAAGCTCTACATATACGGCAATGTATACGTATAATAATAATGATAATAATTACTGGCACCCAAAAACAAGTACGTTTTATCTTTAAATAGAAATAGTTGTTCTTGTTTTGACTTTCCTGGTTTCTTCATAAAATGCGTAGTACATATATACCCACTACCAGCAATCCACAATCGTTCATT
>JAHZMV010002884.1:0-11168 GCA_027743765.1 Coecobrya sp. COE2 | reverse complement strand
CCACTATTGCCCACTGTCCAATAAAGGAAATGGTGGACAAAATGGACATTGTCCACTATCCACTTTCCACCATCCAGTGTACATTGATACTTTGCAAAAGCGAGGAAAGGTATTCGCGTTCCTAGCTAGACATAGTGGATTTAACTATATCCTTGGATGGTATCTTATGGCAACTGTAAATGGGAAAGCGAGCATGTCTAGATTTTGGTGATTGGTAATCTGCACAAAACAAGTTTGAAAAGGCTTCAAGTATGCCTGAATATTAGAAGCTTTATAATCATAACCAGGAATATTTTTAGCATTCACAGCGTAAGCCAAGTTCATTGTAAATATGACAAAATATATCACATTAATTATAACCGTGGCGATATACATGATTTCTTATTCTTGAAATTGGTGTGAATTTTGGACTATTGAAAACGAAATTTATTTGTATAAATGTTTGCCATTATTAGATCCAACTAAACACGATTTTATTCTGCTCTTCTTCGAGAGATTAAATTGATAGAACACATGCTCAAATTTGAAACATGTAAAAACGATCAATAAAACCCTGAAACTTTAAACCAATATTCAAATTTCCTGTTGGATATATAAATTTTGATTTAACCATAATCATTCCACCATTTCAGACGTTACTTCCTCGGAAAGTATGTAGGATTTTATAATAATGTTTAAGCTCTAAGAAAGTTATTTGTTTGAAAAATCGTTATACTACTAAATATTAGAAGATAATTAATTGATATTCCTTGTCTTCATTGTTTTTGATTTTTTGCGTCGCCATTACCTAAAAAAACATGTTTTTTCCAGTTTTTTGTTAAAATATCATAAAGCTGTATATAATATGTAAAGGTTTACGTATTCAAAGCTAGAACATAAATTATTATGCTTCCGTTTGAGTTTTGACGAATCGTTTATTGAACAAATTTGATATTTAAAACAAAAAAATTGCGGTTTATTGCGCAGCAAAATTATTATACATATAAGTAGGAACCGGAGCTATAGTAGTCAAATTTTTCCAGTTCTAGCCAGTGGTAACCAGGAAGTTGCCATATTCAACTTTGGTTTCTAAAACGTCCCATGAAACATAACTTCATATACATCAGTCTTGATAATAGTCATCTTGATAGTGTATACTCAAGTATTACACTTTAAATACTTTATCCCAATTGGGTCAGAATAACATTTTGTTCAATATTAATTTTGTATTGAATATGCGGTAACTATTGAGTAATTTCAAGTAATTTCGCAAGACGCTAATCAAAATTCAGTCACAATTGACACTGGCAAAGTTAATATTAAAAAAAAAAACAAAAATCACATACATATATTAAACCATGCTTAGCCATAGGCAGAGAAAGGCGTACATTCTCTTAGAACATTTGTTCTGTTACATGCCCACATTTGTCGTCGTATGGGACAAGAATTACAGTCGAGCAAGTCTGCACGAATCAAAAACTCCATGGCTGGCTTTTCTGTTTTCAATATTACTGATGATAATCACTGGGTTGGGATGTGCGTACAATGTCCTACAGTACGTGCTGATCAAAAAAATCGAGAACTACAACCTTGGAATTCTGGTATTACATATTGTTGGAACATCAGCGATTGCGGCAACAGTTACTGTTTCGGTATTTTTATTCATCAACAGAGATCTGTTGAATGGTACGAATTCCATGCTTGAATTTTACCATAAAATGAAACCAGGTAATGTCTGAAATTTTAATAAATAAATTATTTTAAAATTCGCGATCCTAATATGCACCTTTTCTAATTTATTTTAAAGATTTCAGCAAAACTCCTTGGACAATTGCTGAAATGGTTTTGATGATGGTTGCCATAATAGTCCCGCCAACCCCATTTGTCATGTACTGCTCCTCGCTATATTTTTGCTTTGACCCTTTCTACTTTATTTTCCAAGATATTACTCCTGACTACGGTTTCATTATAAAAGTTTCCTGCTTTATGTTTCGAGCAGTAGTAACACTTGCTGTTTTCGAAAGCGCAAGAACTATTGCTATTGGCTGCTTATGTCTAACCATTTTTATAGATACTTGGCGTAACTGCCTGCTAGTGATATCCAGTAGTACATCAAGAACAAAATTACTATTCAAGTGGTTGAGAAAGTATAAAATCGTATTTGTAATTTACTGTGGAATGAGATACTCAATGGATCAAATTTTGTCACTTGTCTTTTCAGGCTTCTTTTGGTGTATAGTTTGGGGCTTTTATGTGATATTTAAATCTTCAACATAATCCCTCTTTATATGTATTTAGTAGGAATTTTTCTGCTTCTGGTTACTCTTATTGGTGCTATGGTATTTCTAACTCTGGCGTCATATCTTACAGAGATTGGTGAAAATGCTACAACAAATTTCAAAAGGCTTTCCAAAAATTTGTACGTTGCTGCAAGATCTGTGTCAGGGAGGCAATTAACTTATATTGGTACAAAGGAGACGTTAGCATTGCAGGCAATTAATTTCGGTTTTGGAGACTTCCTCAGAATGGACAAGGCATTCAGAACTGATTTCTTAGCCAATCTAACGGAAAGAGTGTTTGATTGCATATTAATTTTTTAAGCTGTAAGAAAGTCGAGTTAGCAGCACAAAGAATTGATTTTTGTTGAATTAATTTTTATCCGGCTTTTTGGAAATTATAAAAAACATATTTTTAAACTTTATTCCACATCAAAAGTTCCAGACTTTCAGAAGAAAATTGGTAATGTTAAGGAGGACTTAGATTTTGAAACGGGGAAGAAAACAATTCATTAATTTCAATTTTAAACAATTTTTATCCATACAAATTTAAGTAGGCTAGTAAAAAATAACTTATAAAAATAATAGCGGAAAATGTTAAACTTTGAAAAAAAAACTTTATATAAGAAAACTTCACTACAACATATGTATGCTTTTAAAAGTGTGTCACAAATAGTAAGGTAAATCATTATTCGACATTATGTTATAGTTGTAATTACAATAATGACTGTATATACTAATTTGTGACACAATGCAATGTAAAATTGAGTAATATAAGCTGCACAATTCAATGCCATGCAATTTATTTGCTGGATTTATTTAATGCTGGAATTTTGTTTGAGTAAATGATTTAAGAGCTATTTGATTGATCTCACGTTAATACTATGTACACTGGTAATTGCGATACTTGATTTCCTTCGATTAACCTAATTAATTGCGTTATAAATCGACCGTTGATATTCAGTACATTGATTGTAGAATGATACTCCACAACCCCAAAATTGACATGTGACAACATTTACGTGTGATTTATTTCAGTTACTGTAGGAATCCGATTTACTGTGGTAAAGAAAATGCAAATTGTAAATATCGGTTATTAACAGTTTTTTCGCTGACAGGATTTCCTTTCTAATGAAGTAGTTTACAGAAAGAAACTACACAAACCATAGTATCATCTTGAGAACCGTTTTAACGGGATGTTCCTTCGTACGATCACTTTGAATGAGTAAAGCTCGTTTTGCGATCGGTGTAAATGTTAGAACAACCAAAATAATCGAAATCCAACTACCAACATCGAAACTTGACAAAAGCTCTCAGAAGGCGAGTCCAGTATCCTCAGCTCGGCCGCAGCAGACTAAAAGCGATATACGTTTGGAGTGAAGTGAGACAAAATTGCTTTGTTAATAACAAGTCGAATGTCTGTGTTCATAGATATTGCATCTGGATCCGGATCATATTTGGGATCTTTTACGAAAGGACATGTATCCACATTTGTTACATTTTTCATAACAATGGTCCACATGTCAACTTGAACATAAATTAATAGACTATCAAGTGTTATATGTTTCAGCACTTCTGTAAATCTGGTGAAGTGGTCCTTGTACTGGCTAAGGCGGCAGTGTAACTCGGGCTCTAGGTATGATTTACATTATTCCAAAGTCTTGATCCAAACGCGTCATTTCGAATTGACCAAAACATAGCGCTGCTGTGAAAAGAAAATATTATATAGTTTACTTAGGAACATGACCTGTAATAATATCTGTACATTTCTAGTCTTCCGTGAAGATGTGATGAGCGTGAACATTGAAAAATGGAACGGTATAGATGATTCAGATTTGGAAACGGGGCTGTCAAGTTGTCCTAGAGATTTCCAAGTAAATCAACAATTTGGTGTGTAGTAATGCTACCAATTTGAATTGTTGCTAGAAGCGAGGGAATTTGTTTTCGCTACTTGCTATTTGTAAAGGAATGGACCGTACCATATGATGCTATATGGTAGCAATTGAAAATGAGAAAGCAGGGATATCTACAGTTTGATGATTGATAATCTGCACAAAACATTTTTCAAAAGGTTTTAGTTATGCTTGACCTTTTAAATTGGTAAAACCAACACTTGGATTATAATTTAGTAGTCACAGCACTGGTGAAATGGACTGATTATATGACAGGATACGATACGGCGATGTCAGTGTTTTGAAAATCATGATTTCATTGATATTGGTATTACTAATGTCTTATTAAGTGTCAACATAGCTGATTTCCAGGCATAACACAATAGCATGACAACATATGTGTCACAAAATGCTCCCATCTCATAGTGCTTTATCTCATTTTGTAAAATGTTGATTTTATCAGATGCTGAGTGCCATGAGGTGCTCAGCTCTCTTCTCAAAATATTAAAAGTTACCTGGTTTTTGGTGAGAGATTGAGTGCGTTGCTTGTTACACTCAACCATCTCCTTCTAGAAATAAATGCGGTATGGTCATAGCAGCGTGTGGCTGCAAAGGTGCTTTTTGTGAATACTCCTCTTGTTTTGCGGAGAGGAGGATAATTTTTGTAACTTGTCAATCAGAACTTGACCAAGACGGTCATAAGGAATTAGGTGGTCTGGTCTTTTGGGAATATTAGTTGGTCTTCCTTTTTGGGAAAATAAGGTAATTGTTTATTCTTTGGAAACTTACGGAAACTTTGGTAGTTTGTGCTTTCTGTTACTTGTGACCCATTCACCCGGCATTTAAACTCTAACCAGGCAGATATTTTCATCATCATGCTCATCTTTTCACTCATCTCACCGTCAGAAAAACATGCATCTCTCATCACTCCAAGGCCTAAATCCAGCGAAACGAACCCCAGACTCCGGCCAGGCATAACTGACAATTTTGGGCTTGCTTCGGGCACCTGAAAACGCTACGTTACCCCACAATATATATTCATCATTTTAAGTAATTTCACTTCATCCTAACTTTAGAGTATATTCATTTATCAGCAAAAATTGTGGTATTTATTGTTTATATCATTTGAAGAGGTAATATTATGTAAAGTTTAGACACTATATGTTTCGGTAAATCGGTATAGTGTTACATAAATTATTTAATTGATATTTATTGACTTTACTACCACAATTTTACCTTGCCTTTTGAGATACTTAGTTTTCTATTTTTCATTCCTTCCATAAATTTATTCATTGCTTGAAATTAAAATTGTGTGGTAAGCCCATTTCGTATTTCGACAACAGAATGCTTTTCTTCTGACAAATAGACAATGTTTGAAGCTATTCGTGTTGCCATTTCGACGTGTCTTTTCTGCAGCGATGATTTGCTTAAAGCTTTTCGCTAGCACTTCAACTGTAAATACCACCACAGATTAAATAAACCAACGAGAAATACAACAAAAATGACAAAAATATTACCTTTCAGGGACATACTATTTGGCCATATTTGCGAATTATTCGTAAAAATATTATTCCCTGGAAATTCAGTTGTATTCCGGAATGAACCTGGCTTCCTAGTTTGAGTCAAGTATTTTTTTATCAATTATAATATAGTCAAATCATTTTCCACAATCCTAACTTTTGTTGGTTTAGAGTATATCCATTTATTAGGAAACCTTTGTTTTATTTATCGTTTATGTCATTTCAAGAGGTAATAATATGTAAATTTGTGACGCTGTATGTATATCAGTAAATCCGTCTATTGTTATATAAATTATTTAATTGCTATTTATTGACTTTACCACTACCATTTTTACCTTTTCTTTTGAGATACTTCGTTTTCTATTTTTAAGGGCATCCGTAAATTTATTCATCAGTGGAAATTGAAATGAAATAAATTGTTTGTATGATAAGGCCTTCAGGAAAATGTTATAAATGATATCCTTTACTGTCTCAAGGTTTCTGTAAATGATACCATCTGGATACTTTTGAAATCTTCGGTTAGAGCGACGACAACAAACATTCTTTATGGGGAATAACCAATTACTACATTGATTTAACCTGGTTTTACCTTTTGTAATTACTAAAGCCTTGAAACTCTTCAAGATTATCGATAGCTTTTCCACTGTAAATACTACAATTGAAAGAGAGAGCCCAACTAGCAACACAACAAAAATGACAAAAATATTACCTTTCATTGAGGTATTATTTGGCGATATTTTCGAACTGTTAGTATATATATTAGCCTCAGTAAAATTTGTCGCATCCCGCAATACACCCGGTTTTCTAATGAGCGCCAAATATACCGCCAATTTCCTCCATCGTATTTCAATACCAGAACTTTTGTATCCATTCCATGCATTAGTAAAGATAATTGAAAACCTAGGTAACCAACCGCGTACGTGCAGATGTTTGATAAAATAATATACGCCGTATTCAAACAGTGTTTCCTTTCCAAGAAATACATTTTCCATTTTGGCATTATCCTGCAATATACTTGATTTCATTTCCATTGCCAAATATTCTGGTAGAATTACAGCGGTTTTGTTGCACTCTGTCAATGCCCGTCTCAAAATGTTCCTCTGTTTCTGTAACAAAAACGATTGTCGATTTTTACTAGTTTGTAAAGTAAATAGCTCTCTCAATCCACCCTCTGTGATTGATTTTGGATGAATCCTGCTATGATTATACAAAAGTATATCCAATCCAGTACGTCTTGTATGAAGATCACTCATTTCAGAACGAACTCCTTCTCCTAACTGACCTGCAATTGCATGCATTCCAAACGGGGACAACTTTGCTGTAAAGCATGCACTATGCTCTCTAGAACTGTTTTCAATGCATTGAGGACTCGGCTCAATTTTTGTCAACCTGGTGTAGATACTGAAGGTATGACTTATGAGTTGAGATACAAACTCGTATGGAATCTTTCCACGAGCTTGAACCATTTCTACAATGTTATCTCCTTTATATGCATTGCTTATAATTAGAGCTCCCAGAAAAATTAAAGAAAATACTATTTTCAAATGTCGGTTATTTACAGTTCTATCATTGAAGGGATTTCCTTGCTCAAGAAGTAATTTGCAGCATGAAATAATGCAAACTAGTGTATCGTCTTGATTTCCACGCTTGCCTGTTTGTTTTCCAGTGTGTTCGCTTAGCCTCAATATAATATGAATTACAACCGGTGTGAGCAAGATTATCACGGTGATGATCCAAATCCAACCGGCGGAATCAAAGCTTGACAAAAGTTCCCGGAATGCATATCCATGGTCATCAGCTCGGCCGCAGCTGACAAAGCGATAAATTGTTGGCGTGAAATGCGATAAAATTGTTTGGTTTGTAATAGGTCGCAGGTCTGTAATAATGGACAGTGCCCGAGGATCTGGATCATATTTTGGATTATTTACAAAAGGACAGGTGTCTACATTTGTTGCATTTTTCAAAATAATTGTCCACATATCGTCTTGTACGTAATTGAATAGCATATCCAATGGTGTGTTTTTCAGCACTTTGTGAAATTTAGTGAACGGGTCCGCGTATTTACTCAGCCAACAGTGTAATTCCGGTTCAACGTAGGATTTGGCTAGATTTACCTGATGCGTGGATAATCGTATGCTGAAGTAATTAAAAATGACGTGCATAGTCACATCTTTAAGAGGCATATTTCCCAAGAGCGTAATCAGTGGTCTCTTTGACATTAATTTTCTTGTTGGATTTAAAAATGTAAATTCTCCGTCAGGTTGACCAATTCTGTAATTCATATTAAAATAATTGTCCACATATCGTCTTGTACGTAATTGAATAGCATATCCAATGGTGTGTTTTTCAGCACTTTGTGAAATTTTGTGAACGGGTCCGCGTATTTACTCAGCCAACAGTGTAATTCCGGTTCAACGTAGGATTTGGCTAGATTTACTTGGTGTGTGGATAATCGTATGCTGAAGTAATGAATAATGACGTGCATATTCACATCTTTAAGAGGCAAGTTGCCCAAAAGTGAAATCTTTGGTCTCTTTGACATTAATTTTCTTGTTGGATTTAAAAATGTAAATTCTCCGTCAGGTTGACCAATTCTGTAATTCATATTCAGGTAACAAAAAACATCCAGATTCCCAAATGTCCATTCCCATCCGTTTAGTTTATAGATGAGCCATTCGAGAGGAAGCCATCCCATTCTTTTCATTGGCAAAAGCATGGCAATAATATTTACTCGATGAATTCTTCTTTGAGTGCATGAGAAAAGAAGATATTTGTCATTATCCCACAAATGCGATCCAAATGTGTCATTTCGAATTGGCCAAAACCAGAAGGTATGTACATCTGCTGGCAGGTCTCTTCTAAATGAGGTTGGATTGGGAAGGAGATCCACGTTTGCTTCACAATGCCAAGGACGACTATGGAAAGAAAATGTCAAGTAGTTTACTTTGGAGCATAGACCATAAAAAGTTCTGTAACTGTCTGGTCCCCCATGTAGATGGAAATGTTGGCGACATTGGAAAATTCCACGATTAGGATGATTTGGATTTGGGATAGATGCGGTTACGTTATCGTAGAGATTTCCCAGAAGATCAATAATTTGATCTACAATGGTGCTATTGATTCTAATTGGAGTAATGAATAGAGGAAAGCTGGCGTTTATTGTAGCTCGGTGTAATGGCTTTGAGCTTATGATAGGATGGTATCTTATTACAATTGGATATCGGAAAGGGGGCATGTCAAGATTTTGGTGATTGGTTATTTGCACAAAACATCGTCGAAATGGTTTTAGATATGGCTTTATTCTGGATGTATTATAATCGAGACCTAGATTATTTAAGATAGGGAGACTGCAGCTAAGTTTTACTGTAAATGTGACAAAAGACACCACGAAAAGAATAAAATATTTTCTGAACATTGTTCCAAGTTTTATTAATATATGAAAATTATGGAATATTTGAAATCGTTTGCGTTTGAGAATATGATAAAAAGCGGATTCAAATAATTACAATATTATTGTGATCGTCCTCGCTTATCATCGTTATAAAAGTGAATGTATATGAACTACTTAGTGTGCTAGTAGAGAGCTTGAATCGAATATACTGAAAATATTAATCAATATTTCAATTTCCTGCCGGCAACAATACATCAAACTATCTAAATTCCGTAAGCAAGAAGAAGAAGTTAAGAAGAAGTATGTTAAATATTTCACCTGTGTGCTTGAGCAATCCATCTATCCTTTATGGCAGACATGGAAAACATGCTAGGATGCGCGGATGGCATCCGGAGAAAATTTTGGGGGCCGGAGAAATTTTTTTATACAAAACAGAAAATTTAATTTTATCAAGTATTGATGACAAATTATCCAATCAGAAATACTTCCAAGGATTTCAGGGAGAGATAATCTGTAAAATTATCTCCGAGAAATAATCTGATATTTTATCTCCAAAAGAAAATTTTTGATTTTTTCTCCCAGAGAAAATGCTATTTTTATCTGTGGGAGAAGATCTAGTTTGTTTCGTGGAGAAAATGATCTAATAATGCTCAGAAAAGGTTTAAAATGCATTTTCACTACTTCAGTACGCTCTGTGTGAAGAAATAAGACAAATTTTGGTCGGAGAAAGTTCCATCCGGAGAAAATTTGTCACGTTTTCCATGTCTGCTTTATGGAATGATAATAAGAATAACACACTGGAAAGAATATTTGCCGAATTCAATACTTTCAATTCCAATTTCTTTTGTGCCTTGGGTGGAAAGATTCAGGATGTTTGAAATCGATCATTTGAGAGTTCTGTGGCTCATGATTACAGTGATATATTTTTTTCTATTTTGCCGAAAATATTTTTGTACCAATTTTCTTCAAACAGCTTTCCCTCAATTTGTATTGCATAAAACTCACAAGTCCAGATCTCAAGACGAGTCCAGAAAACTTTTGAATGTTTTTAAAAATAGAATGTTGCGGGTTTTAACAGCTTGGCTGAATGAAACTTGTAAAGTAAACATTTTATCCTAAAATTATAGATACTTTGAAATGAAGCAAGTATAAAATACATAATTGATAGTGAACTTGCAGGAAACATTTTCTATAATAATTCGATTATCTGCCATAATGAGAAAAACATTTAAATCTGCTGTGACAAACGTACAAATGGTATTTTGTTATTTTATCATTACATATTTCTCATTGCTTTCTCTTGATTATTTAATGTATATGCTGACAAGTTTGGATAAAAAATACAGATATATTTATCAACTTACTAACGTTCTATATTGTTTATTCATGATTAAAACACAAAAATTCATACATATAATCTCTATTGAATTTTATCAAAAATCCATCGATCACAAGACGCGAATACGTTTATGGACCATGAAATGTATAGATTTTTAGTCTTCTATATACTCAATCCAGTATACCGTGCGAGACGATAGTAAAACTAAAATGAGTTGGGACACGAGATATTATGGAACTTTGGGCTTGTGTGCTGATATGAGCCATAAATCTGTGATGGTTCCCATGGACTATTCTTTTACTCAAGCATATACACATTCTTTGTTACTGTAACGCTGCAGACACTGTATCGACAATTTACCTCATTAGATACCAAAAGTGTAACTAACTTTTTCATTTTATGATGAAGCAACAATTTTGCTATTGCAATGATCTACTCGTTACAGTGATGTCTGGCCAGGATCCAAAAAAGTTCTACTAGAATTTTGGCATACTTGCGTCATTACGTTCAACACTAGCGCATGGGAAAACAATTGCATGTGCACGCAATGTTCAAATGTATTAACGATTTCAAATAAAATATTCTATAGATGAGATACATGAGAGATAACACTATTCAGTGGAAAAAATAATGTTTTCCATTAATATGAACCCATGACGAAATAGCCTATCTAGTATCTAGTATAAAGATTTACCTAGTATTTATGTAATGGATTCCGCGTAATTAATCTGAATTTAAATAATTACAAGTACAAAGTTAGAATTATGTAGA